>JAKTRJ010000048.1:0-88206 GCA_030579655.1 Liangdongia dryadoides
TTTGAATTAGAAGAAATTAAAAAAAAAAAAAAAAAAAAAAAAAAAAAATCTACAAGGTGCATATGTCATTTCTACTAAAATTATATCTCTATTTAGTTGTATGTCTTGATTTCGCCTTCATTTTTTCAATTCTTGCTTTTAATTGAGACGTCACTTCCGCTGCTCGTTTCCAACTTTCATCATTAGTATCCACTAATCTTGCATTATATCCATTATTTTCTTTTTGTTCATTATCTATAGTTAAACTACCAACTTTTTCATCAATATGTTCCATACTTTTTTGTGAAGAATACTCAGAATTCAAAGTTCTACCACTATTAGATTCTTGTAAAGGCACAAATTGACTATATCTTTCGCTTGTATTTGTAGATAATCCTTCTGGTGTACTATTTATTCCTCTAATACTACCACCATTATTTCCACTTGAATTTGAAAGGTAAGAACTTAAAGTATTCGATTTTTGTTTCTGTAATAATTCAATCTCATTTTCTAATTGTGATATTCTCAGCCTTGCAATTTCTAAATCTGATTTTGAACGTCGTAGTTGGGTTTCTAAAGATTTAATAGTCATAACATCTTCAGTATGTTGTTCTTGTAATTTTTCAATTTTATTAGAATATTGTTCAACTTCTTTTAATAAACGTGTACTTTCATTAATAGATTCAGAAGCTTGTTGGGTCATTGTTTGTTTTTCTTTTAACCAAGCTTCTTTTTCAATACGTAATGAAATCAATTCTTGTTTTTCAGCTTCACTTAATCTATCTGGTTTTGCATTAACAGTTGTTATGGAAGTACTAGATTGTAATGACCTACCAGTCAACCCTCCTCCTGTTATACTGCTACTAGCATTATTAGCATTGCCACCAAACCTTGAATTAGATGGTCCATTTTTTAATGGAGAAGTTGGACCTCTCTTTGATGGTATTGTGGAAGATGATAAAGTTGGTTTCTTCTTCAGTCCAGTTGAAGTAGAAGAACCACCTTTAGATGTCAATACGGATTTTCTTCGTGATGCAGATAAAGAAGAACCTGAAGCGTCAGTTTTTAAAACACTTGATGGCTTTTGTTTCACAGCTGGGGCTGGAGTTGGAGCTGCCGCAGCAGGCTTTGGTTTTGGTTTTGGTTTACTTGATTTAGCTTTAACTTCAGCTTCTTCATAGCACTGTTTAATCTTCTTCATTTTAATATCATCTAAACCATCTAAATATGTATTTAGTTCTCTTTCACCAGTGATTTTCATCAATGTACCGACAAGTTCAAAAGCACTATTTCTCACACCAGGTAAGGTATCAGAAACTAATTTTTTAGCAGATGTTATTATTAGTTCAACTTCAGGTTTAGTTGGTGGAATTGTAGTTTCTTTTAGGCATCTGGTTAAGAATTGAGAAGATGCTAACCTGACTTGTGGAGTCTTATGCTTCATTGCTTCCAGAGATTCTTGCAAAATATCAGATAACGAAGTCACTTGAAAAATACCATCCAAGGCACCATTTAAAGCAGATAAAACACTTGGTTTCTTTTCTTTTGTTTTTTCTAATAATGGATGTAAAACTAATGTATAATATTTGGCAAATCTTTGTCTTAACCCTTTACATAAACATTCAATACAGTTAGCAGCCAGTGAAACAACTTGAATGTTTACATCTGCAACACTCTTAGCCAAAACTCTAACCAAATCAGTATAATCACCATCAGCCATTTTAATAACATTTAATTCTTGATGAACTTCAGTCAATGTATCAACTCTATCTTTCCATTTTGCAGCTGACATTTTTGTAGCCAAATCATCTGGTAATTTGGTCAAAACAGGAACAGGATCCATTAAATCATAAGCATCCATTTTTTGAGGTTCAACATCTGCCATTTCAACATCTTCGGCATCACCAGTACCACTAGTTAGTTGTTCTTGTTGTTGTTCTAAAGCTTCTTGTTGACTCTTTAATAACCTTGTTTGAGTAGGTTTTTCATCTTTAACTTTTTCAAATGCTTTTGTTAAATCTTTTTGTTGGACTGGTTTCAATTCCGTAAATAAAACTTGTTCTAAAGCTGGGCCCATCCATTTATAAAGTACAACAGTCAAATTCGAAGTTTCTGCTCTCACAGTTCTATCAGCATGAGAAAATAATTTTGGCAAAGAAGGTAAGATCAACTTCGGACTAATAGTTTGAGCACCAAAAGCTGTATAAATCTCAACAAGTGATTTAACAACACCAGACACCAGCTTTGGTAATCTAGCAGTTAACGATGGGATCATTAATTCAATAACTGGGTCTGGTGTATCCAATTCAATAAACCACAATAAGCATTCAGTGGCTTTTTGCTTAGTTCCAGCTCTTGAAGAAGACAAACCTTTTTCGCATAATGCAGGAACAACTGTTGATCTTAGCTTTACAACTTGGACACCACCATATTTTAATAAAGTTTCCAATGTGGTTAATGCAGCTTCCTGAGCAACAACATTACTATCAGTGACAAATTTTTTGAATAGATCCGGATTGGCAATATATGGTTTGAATATTTCACTTTCTTCGTTTGGTGTTTTTTCAAACTCATGAGATAATTCTTGATATGCTTCTAAACGAGCT
The DNA here is from genome assembly GCA_030579655.1 of Liangdongia dryadoides. Taxonomy (NCBI): domain Eukaryota; kingdom Fungi; phylum Ascomycota; class Saccharomycetes; order Phaffomycetales; family Wickerhamomycetaceae; genus Liangdongia; species Liangdongia dryadoides. The sequence continues at coordinate 2,586 of JAKTRJ010000048.1, forward strand.
TTCCACACCTAAAAAGAAAGTTAGTAACCAAAAAATCTGAAAAAATCAGGTTATTTTTACTTTGTGAACTAAACGCTCCTCTAAAGGTAACGTAGAATAATCATTTTCTTCTGGTGTAGACATTTTGATTCTCTCTTGTTATCTTTCTTATAGTTAGCGGTATGTATGCGACACGAAATGTTTGTTTTTGTTTTTGTTTACTTTTCATGATAGAAATCTTCAATCTCTTTACCCTGCTTCACCGGGTTATAGTACCAACATAATCCTGTTGATTTTTAGACTAGAAACCAGTCCTAACTTGTTTGGATATTAATTATGGACAATACTGAAGCCATATCCATATTAATGAGTAAAATATTTCACGGGAATGTATTGAATAAAAATTACAACTATTTTGAGAAATTCTGTTTTCATGAGTAGTAAATTAAACTAATTAGGAAGTAATAGTATAGTTATAGCAATCCAGTCGTCGTTGAGTTTAACCTCATACAAGCCTTCTCACTCACCACTAAATTTATATATAAAATAAGCTGTTAAAATAAACTCTGGATGTCATTAAACTCAGGTAGGACAAAACTTCTTTTCAATAAACAAAAAAATAAAATGCGCTGGCCCGGAGTCGAACCGGGGGCTCAAAGATGGCAACTTTGAATTTTACCGCTAAACCACCAGCGCCACTTTTTTTGTTAAAAATCTGTTCTTTTGTGTGTCTCTATATAGATTAGGTAAGCAAATCATATGATTTTCACATGATATTCACGCTTTTTGGTGTTGTTTTCACGTGAAAGTCATATGATTTGAGACATATCATGATGAAATACAATATTACTGATATGGGATTATGTTTGTTTTGGCAGTTTTTTTATTAACCTTCAGACACACTAATTCTACCGAACCTCCTTCTTTTTCCATGTTAATGTGATTGCAGTTTACCTGATTAGGTATATTGACGTTGATCAAATTACCTAAGAAACGGCTAAAAATTTAAAGGACTTAAAAAAATGCCAATGGGATTTACTGGAAATAATAACATTTTGTTTAAATCCGGGAATTAAAAGTAAAATATTTCTATAAAAATTAGAGTTATACTTCTAGGTTTTAGCATTTAACTTTAAATTAGATTATTAATTCATATCCCTAATTGTTTGAAGTCTGTAGCTTTAATTTTGAGCGAGTTTTTTTCAGAGTATTTTCAAGTTGAACAAGAGAACTCTAATTATTACAATAGTTTATTTAAAAAAAAAATAAATTTAAAAAATTAAAATTATTACTTTTTAAATATAAAAATGATAAAAGAAAGCTCAACTATTTGATATCTATAAGATATAATGTATTATCTTTTTTGGTTGTGAAGTTATTTAATTTTTTGTATTTTAAAAACACTAGATGCACTGTAAACCTGCTAAAAATTAATGTGACATATATTCTGTATAAAAGGAATATAATGATATGTTTTTCGCTGATTTTAAAGTTATTTTTACTATCATTATTTAATGTTAAAGTTTGAAAAAAAAATGTGTATGCTCAAACGGTACAACCAGAAATGCTACAATACCAGTTATTGGATGCTTTAGAATAATCTTTAAGAGACAACATATTTTCTGTACGTAAGTGAATGTCCTTTAAATATATATATTAAAGTTAGCACTGAGATTTGTTATTTGGCCCTCAAATTAATATATCATTTTTAATATTAGAGTTTTGTACTAATTGTAGCTTGAGTATATTTTCCTAAAAAAGTTATTCAAGCTCTGTTTACTTTCATCAATATATGTTTGTTACATATTGTTAAAGAAATAGGTTTACATCTTATGATTGATACAATTAAACATGAATATTCACAAACATTAATTTATTCAAAATATGAAGTTATATATTACAGAAATTTCTAATAAATAGAATCGACACGATAAACACACATTAAAAAACTGACCGATATTCAACAATAAAAAAATAAAAAGAATGGCTCTTTTAATTCAAACTTATCCAGATTCCAAAGTTGATTCACCACTAAAAAAATACCAATAAAAATCATAAAAACCGAAACATACAAGACCATAAAAAAATAATTTACAATAATATTCAAATTTATAATGTTGTTTTTTTCAATTGGTCTTCAATACCAATTTTTTTCAAAATATCAGGTAAACTATTGTATAACCAAGGGATAGATTTTTTTTTACCTTCTTCATCAATTCTTAAAGTTTCAAAAAAATTAAAACTTTCATTTAAAGAACAACCTTTAAGTTCTTTATACCTATCAATTCTAACTGCTAAAGCTTTAATTTTTTGAAATTTTCTAATTTTTTTAATCTTATAAGCTTTTTGAACCCTATCAACTTGAGGTTTTAATGAATGATAATATTCATAATAGATACTTTCAACTTTATCAAAATTGTTATGCATCATTAAATCATAGTTATCAGGATCAAATTCATTAGTTTTATTTGAGTTATGGGTATTATTATTGTCATGATGGGATACATTGGTTGCATTATGGTGTTGTGCTAGAGCAGTAGATGTTAGCTGTGTAGCATCAACATCAGTATGGTGTTGATGATGATGAGAATGAACGGAATTATCAACAACATGATCATCCAATTGAGATCCATTTGGATTACTTCTCATACCACGGTTACGCTTACTACTTGGATCCATAAACACAAAATCTAATGCCCTGTTTGTATTACTGGTACTTGAATTTGTTGAATGACTATTAGTAGCTTGCGTAGGTTGTAAATTTGGATCAGTTTCATCAACATATTGATTGTTAATGAATCTTAGGATTCCATTGCTAGTAGTAGCATCATCAAGAACACTATTTGTAGTGACAGTAGTGGCAGATAATTGAGATTGTTGTTGTGCCTGTTGCTGAGCTTGAGCTTGTTGATGTTGATGTTGTTGTTGTTGTTGTTGTTGACGAACTTCTTGTTGTTGAGTAGAAGGAGAAGATTGTTGTTGATGTGTATTGTTATACTGAGTAGTATCAGCCAGATTCAATAATTGTTGTTGTTGTTGTTGTTGTTGTTGTTGTTGTTGTTGTTGTTGGTTATTTGACAATAATGAATACTGTTGCGGTTGTTGAGCTTGAACAGGTTGAGATTGTACTTGAACTTGAATAGGTTGATTTGAAGAAGATTGAGATTGGGATTGAGACTGACCAGATTGTTGATGGAAAGTATTAAATGGTTGAATAACAAATCTTTGACTAGTCAACATATTTTTTAACTCTTGATTTTCTCTGATTAAAGTGTCAACAACAGAACCCAATTGATTAAGCTTCGCGTCAAACTGATTCATTTTTTTAGCAATGTTGTCCTGATTGACATAATTCATTGTTTTATACTCTGAAAAAGAACTCTTCAGCTTTTCAACCTCATCTTTCAAATCTATGGGATGTCTATGGCGTTTTGAAGTGCTTGTAGGTGTAGTTACAGAAGCCATCTTAAAGGAAATGTAACTTAATGAAAAAAAATTCAAAATTTCCAAAAAAAAACAAAAGATGTAAATAAAATAACAATGTGATTTAGTGAATGAATATAGTTTCTATTTCTTAATTTCTTGTATCTTTTTTTAATAATACCCACTATGTTGTATATAATAGATCTTGTTGTTATTTGTTTTTGTCGTTATTTTTGGCGCTTTCCAAAAAAAAATTTTCGCAAAAATTCCGAATCGGGTAATGAAAGTGTAAAGCAATGAACAATGGCATTTCAATGTAATTTTAAAAATTGTTAAAATTTTATTATACTGATTTTTCATACAAATTTATTAACAAATTTTATATTAAAACTTATATAATCAGACTCCTTTTACTTGTTTTCTTTGTTTTTTATGATTTTGAAACTCCGTTGGATACAAATGTACATAAAATTGCTCGACAAACAAAGCTGGAGTCGGAAACTACAAATGATATTAGGGAACACACAAGAAATAAAGAATGAAAAATAACGAAATATTGAATGAATGATTAAAATCCACATGACGTATTTATAACCATCTGTTGATGTCTTTTTTTTTTCTTTGTAAGTTTTTTTTGGTTCATCGATTTTGAACTATTTCAACTCCGGTGTCACTAAAAGCTGCACAAAACAACTAAACATCAGCCAATTGAAACATTGGGGTCTCCTTTGTTTGATTTTAATTATAAATACTTTTAATTTCCCACGATTATTTAAATTAAATTTAATTATAAGTAAAAACTTTTTCAAAGTTAACAACCTTTATTATTATAAAACAATGTCAATGAAAGCACTAGTTTATCATGGTCCAGATAAAAAATCTGTTGACACCGTTCCAAGACCAACTATTCAAAACCCAGGTGATGCTATTGTCAAATTATCAGCAACCACTATATGTGGTACTGATTTACATATCTTGAAAGGTGATACTCCAGAAGTTAAAGAAGGTACTATTTTAGGTCATGAAGGTATTGGTCATATTGTTGAAGCTGGTCCAGATGTTAAAAAATTTAAGACTGGTGAAAAAGTTATCATCTCTTGTATCACTGCATGTGGTGAATGTGCTTATTGTAAGAAGAATTTACAAGCTCATTGTACTACTGGTGGTTGGATCTTAGGTCATTTAATTAATGGTACACAAGCTGAATATGTTAGAATTCATCATGCTGATCATTCTTTATATTCTATTGATCATTTGGCTGGTAAGATTCCTGATGAATCTTTATTAATGTTATCTGATATTTTACCAACTGGTAATGAAATTGGTACACTAAGTGGTAGAATTGAAAAAGGTGATATTGTAGCAATTGTTGGTGCTGGTTCCATTGGTATTTCTACATTATTAACATCAAAAACATTTGATCCTTCTTTAATTATCATGATTGATCCAAATGATGAACGTTTAAAATTAGCAAAAGAAAAATTTGGTGCTGATATCGGTATTAATCCAACTACTCAAAATGTTAAAGAAGAATTAGCCAAAATTTATGCTACAACTAATGTTGGTGAAAGAGCTGCATTAAAAGATGGTGTTGATGTTGCCATTGAATGTGTTGGTATTCCACAAACTTTTGAAACATGTGAAGATATCATTGCTCCAGGTGGTCGTATTGCTAATGTTGGTGTTCATGGTAAAAAAGTTGATTTACAACTACAAGATTTATGGATCAAAAACATTAATATTTCCACCGGGTTAGTTAGTGCTTATTCTACACAAGATTTATTAGATCAAATTGAAGAAAAAAAATTGGATCCAATTAATTTTGTTACTCATAAATTTGAATCCTTTGATGAAATTTTAAATGCTTATGAAACTTTCTCAAATGCTACTGCTGAAAAGTGTATCAAGACTTTTATCAAATTTGATCAATAAATAACTATATATGATAACTGAATCCACATTTTTACGATTTTAATGATTTTTTATGTATGATAATGTTCTAGAATTTTGATTTTTTCACGTGATGAGTTTTGCGTGAACAGATCAAATTTGGAAATTTTATTGATAACGCGCATAGTTGCAGCATAAGAGAAACACTGTAAAGAAATAAAATTTATTTCTATGGTAATTATTAATCATAATTATGAACTAAACTTAATTATTAATCATTTTTTATAAATTGGTCTACTTATCTTTTCCCATTTTTATAGGCTGCTGAAATTTTAGTGGCGGAATATTCTCCATAATTTCTTTAACCAGAAGGGTTAATCACCACAGCAGTATAAATATCAAATGACACCCAATTGATTAAAAAATGGAAATAAAACAAGTATAACTTTAAACATAAAAAAGTATAGGTTAAATAAAATGGTTTTTGATATTCCTGAATCAAACTTTTTTGAAGTTATTGTTGTTGGTGGTGGTCCTTGTGCATTAGCAGTGTCTGCAAGATTATGTGAGGAAACACCAGGTGCTATATATTCAGATGGTGAACATCAAAGATTTAGATGGTTAAGAAAAAGAGGTGGTCAAACTAATGTTCTTGGTAAACATGAGCGTTCTTTACAACAAAATAAATTTAAACCTGAAGAAATTTTAGTTTTAGATAAAATGAATGATAAATTTATGGGACAATGGAATAATCAATTTGAAACTGTTGATATCCCACATTTAAGATCTCCAATGTTTTTCCATCCTGATCCTTTAGATATTGATGGATTAGTTGCTTTTGCTTATTCTACTGGTAGAGAAAAAGAATTGATGGAAATTAAAGGTGTTGTTGGTCGTGAATTAAGTAAACATCGTCAAAAAAAAATGAGAAAGAAGAAAATGACAACTCATAATGTTGGTAGAAGTACTGGAATTGTTGAAGTTGATCAAAGAAATTGGAAAGATTATTATAGACCTGGTACTAAATTATTTTGGGATTTTTGTCAATCTGTTGTTGAACGTTATCATTTAGAAAACATTGTTAAAAAAGCTGAAGTTATTGATATTCAATATGGTGAAATTAATAAACAATTGATCAATGGTGAAGTTGAAACAGGAATGGGTTTTCAAGTCACAACTTCTGATGGTGATATATTTGGTTGTAAAGTTGCAATTTCTGCTGTTGGACCTGCTGGTAAAATTAATTATCCAATTAAAAAAGACGTAAATTATCAATATTTAGAAGGTAGTTGTCATACAACTGATTTATTTATGAAGAAAATTCCATATCCAACACAAAGAATTCAAGATAAGATTTCTATGAAAAAACCAACAGAAATTGTTATGGTTGGTGGTGGGTTATGTTCTGCTCAATTAACTGAATTAGCTTTAAGAAAAGGTGTTTCAAAAGTTCATTTTATTACTAGAGGTGAAATTAAAATTAAACATTTTGATTTCCATTTAGAATGGGTTTCAAAATATCAAAATTATATGAAATCTACATTTTGGATGAAAGATACTGATTTTGAAAGAGTTGAAATGATTAATGATGCAAGAGAAGGAGGATCTGTTAATCCACAATACCATAAAGTTTTAATGAATTTAATTCAAAAGGGTAAAGTTGTTCATTATAAACATACAGAAGTTATAAATCATCAATGGGATGAAGATTCCAAATTATGGAAATCTGTTGAATTAAAAAATAAAATGACTGGTGAAATGACTACATTAGAAAATATTGATTATGTTTGTTATGCAACTGGTTCAAATCCTGATATTCATTTACCAATGTTTAAAAACATCTTTGACACCTATCCAATTGATGTTATTGAAGGTTATCCATGCCTGACTGATGATTTACAATGGAATGAAGAGATTCCATTATTTGTTTTGGGAAGATTTGCTTCATTAAGAACAGGACCATCTTCTGCTAACCTTGATGGTGGTAGACTTGGGGCTGAAAGAGTTGGTTGGCAGGTTCAACACTTGAGATCTTCTGGATTTATGAATTATGAAAAATCTGTGAGCTTGAAAATTCCTGATAAATTACAAGACGCTATCAATGCTTTAGGAGAAAAAGAAGAAATTGATGGTATGATGAGTATGAAAGACATGAATAAGATATCAGATAAAGGAATTGAAGAAGAAGAAGAAGAAGAAGAAGATCCAGATGAAGATGAATACACACCAAGAAAAGCTGGTGGATTTAATAATCTATTGGATTGTACAGGTGGTAAGGTCAATTGGTATAGTTTCTTGGATGAAGTTTCTGCATAATCTCTACATTTTCATATAAATAGACAAAACGTTATATATCATTATGTAGAATTATTTTTTCTCAAGATTCTATTTGCATAAACAACAACTTGAGCATTACCTTCTTTGGTAACGAAAAATTTTCTAGTATGATTATCATGCCATAATAATACCCCAATTTCTTCAGCATATTTCTTTAATACTTGATACTCTTGTTCATTTATAAAATCAGTAAATAAATAACCATCAAAATCCAAGATTCTATCCATTTCTAATTGCCATAATTTAATTTGATCAACAATTGTTGGTTGTAATATTTGTAATGCTTCATTTTGTTGTGTTGTTGCACCATTACTTACCGAATAATCAATTTTTTTCTCTAATTTTTCTTCAGCAGAACGAACTAATTGTGGATGTGCATGACTTTCTAAATATGAAACAATTTGTTCTGCTGTAATTCCATTATTTAAAGCTTTTCTAATAGATTCTCTTGTGATTTGACCAGTTACTAAATTTGCAAATCTTGTTTTTAAATGAACAAATAAATTTAAAATAGCAATTTGTAATGGAGAATTTGTATATGCATATAATTTAAAATTAGTTTCAATAATAATTGTACCTGGATTTTCAATATTTGTTGCAACATATGAATTTTCTTTACGACTTTCAATAGCTTTATTCATTGCAACTGAAGCAGACCGTAGTGTTGTTGAATCTGATGTTAATGTTGTTGCTAATCTTGTTGGATAAAATCTTCTTGATGATGATTTTCTTTGATAAATTAACCCATAATCTCTTAAATCTTCAAGCATATTAATTTGTGTTTCACTTAATGCAGATAAAGAATAATCTTTTCCTAGTTCTAAGGAACCAAGCATGAATATAAAATTTAAGACATCAACTGGATCCATTTGTAATGCTTCAGCCATCCTTAGATACTGTAATAACAAAGTCCATAGTTGTGCATTAATATCTTGTAATAAAAATTGAAACCCATCATTACTAATAGTCATATCCTTTGTGGATTTTCCTTCCATAAGACCACTATGTTTCAACAAAGTTAAGACACCAACACTAGGAGTTTCAGTTGTTTCAGTACCAACCATAAAATGTAAGATATTTTCCCATTTATTGGCAGCATATTGATCTAAAAATTCCACCGAAACTTTATGAGAATCATCAGTATCACATAAAACACCAAAAGAATGTTGAACTTCACCACCTGTAAGTACGTTTCTAAAGCTTTTTCTAAAAACTGGGTTTAAAATTGCAATTGCATTATTTTCTTTTAACAAATGTAAACTTTTAATTGATCTTAAAGCTTCCATTAACTCAATTTTACCATTCGGTTTAACCCAACGACTAAAATCATTAACAGATACTGGTTTTTCATTAAAGATCATGGACATAACAAAAAATTTAGCTAAAGCTGGAAGCAATCTATAAACAGCTAAACATGTAGCAGGCTAATAAAAAATTGTTAATTAAATTTAAAAAGTTAAAATATATTAACTGTCATACCGATTGATAAAGCCTTGATTGGACAGACTCAGGCAACATTTCCAGATATTCTGAGACTGTGTTTTTGAACAACGAAGAGCTCATATTGGATTATTCGCTGTTTATATTTATTTTAAGTTGTCAAAGATTGTTTATGTCTTTTAGATCAACTTTTGGTTTTCAGACTATGCCAAAATTTAACATTTCAATAGAAAATTTGGCTGTTGAATGAAAAAATCATGGAAAATAATGTAAATTGAACTGAAAAAAAGAATTAATTAATAAAGAAATTTGAATCAATCTTTTAGAGAATTAAATAATCAATATACTCCTTATAAGCTTTATATTTACTAATTAATCAGTTTTATATCAGACCTAAAACACCCCCGGGTAATCTCATCTTAGTAAAAAAAATTTCTGATTTCAAATACAACCATTTATAACTTAAAGTTCATCTTTACAAAGACTTAAAAAAAGTTAATTCCAGCGTTCAGTTTCATTATGCCTGCAAAGAGAAGAAGAAGAAGCTCAGCAGCACAAAATCATAGTCATAGTGCCCAAGATGATGCTTTCAACGAGTTGTTACAGCCCGTGTACAGAGGGAAACAGTTAACTGATGAGATTAATACTGCGGAAGATAAATGGACTTTATTACCAGCTTTTTTAAAAGTTAAAGGTTTAGTTAAACAACATTTAGATTCTTTTAACTATTTTGTTGATGTTGATTTGAAAAAAATTGTTAAAGCTAATGAATTAGTGTTAAGTGATGTTGATCCACATTTTTATTTAAAATATACTGATATTAGAGTTGGAAGAAAATCAACTGGTGCTATGGAACCTATTTTACCACCTCATGAATGTCGTTTAAGAGATTTGACGTATTCTGCCCCAATTTATGTGGATGTTGAATATACTAGAGGAAAACGTATTTATTTAAACAAAGATATTGAAATTGGGAAAATGCCAATCATGTTAAGATCAAATAAATGTACATTGAATGGTGCTTCTGATGCTAGAATGTCTAGTTTATGCGAATGCCCATTAGATCCTGGTGGTTATTTCATTGTTAATGGTACTGAAAAAGTCATTTTGGTTCAAGAACAATTATCAAAAAATAGAATTATCGTTGAAGCTGATGAAAAAAAAAGTATTGTTCAAGCTTCTGTTACTTCTTCTACACATGAAAGAAAATCTAAAACTTATGTTGTTACCAAAAATGATAAAATTTACTTAAAACATAATTCCATTTCTGAAGAAGTTCCTATTGTTATTGTATTAAAAGCTGCAGGTGTTGTTTCTGATTTGGAAATCATGCAATTAGTTGCTGGTGATAATGTTACTTATCAAGATTTATTTGCAATTAACATTGAAGAAGCTGCTAAAATGGGTATTTTTACCCAACAACAAGCTTTAGAATATATCGGTACTAAAGTTAAAACTATGAGAAAAGTTAAATTATCCGTTTTACAAGAAGGTATTGAAGCTATTGCTACTACTGTTATTGCCCATTTAACTGTCAAAGATTTAAACTTTAGAGAAAAAGCTTTGTATATTGCATTAATGACCAGAAGAGTCGTTATGGCTATGGATGATCCAAAATTAGTTGATGATAGAGATTATGTTGGTAATAAACGTTTGGAATTGGCTGGTCAGTTGATGTCTTTATTATTTGAAGATTTATTTAAAAAATTCAACAATGACTTTAAGGCAAATATTGATAAAGTTTTGAAAAAACCAAATAGAGCTACTGAATTTGATGCTTTACTGTCAATTAGTGTTTATTCAAACAACATTACTTCTGGTTTAAACAGAGCTATTTCTACTGGTAATTGGTCTCTAAAGAGATTTAAGATGGAAAGGGCTGGTGTTACTCATGTTTTAAGTAGATTAAGTTATATTTCAGCATTAGGTATGATGACTAGAATTTCATCTCAATTTGAAAAATCTCGTAAAGTTTCAGGTCCAAGAGCTTTACAACCTTCCCAATTTGGTATGCTATGTACTTCTGATACACCTGAAGGTGAAGCTTGTGGTTTAGTTAAGAATTTAGCATTAATGACACATATTACAACTGATGATGAAGAAGAACCAATCAAAAATTTATGTTCTGCTTTAGGTGTTGAAGATATTTCAGTCATTGAAAGTTCGGCAATTCATTCTGTTTTTGGTGTTTATTTAAATGGTACTTTAATTGGTACAACTAGATTCCCTTCAAAATTTGTCACTTCATTTAGAGCCTTAAGAAGAAGTGGTAAAGTTTCTGCATTTATTTCCATTTATACAAATTTACATCATAATGCTGTTCATATAGCTACCGATGGTGGTAGAATTTGCAGACCTTTAATCATTGTTGAAAAAGGTGAATCAAAAGTTAAAGCTCATCATTTATTAAAATTGAAAAAAGATGAATGGAAATTTGATGATTTCTTACAAAATGGGCTTGTTGAATATTTGGATGTTAATGAAGAAAATGATTCTTTTATTGCATTATATGAAAAAGATTTAAGTCTAAGTATTACTCATTTGGAAATTGAACCATTTACTGTGTTGGGTGCCGTTGCAGGGTTAATTCCTTACCCTCATCATAATCAATCTCCACGTAACACTTATCAATGTGCTATGGGTAAGCAAGCTATTGGTGCTATTGCATACAATCAATTCCAACGTATCGATACATTGTTATATTTGATGGTTTACCCACAACAACCAATGGTTAAAACCAAGACTATTGAATTAATTGATTATGATAAATTACCTGCTGGTCAAAATGCTACAGTTGCTGTCATGTCTTATTCTGGTTATGATATTGAAGATGCTTTAGTTTTAAACAAAGCATCTATTGATAGAGGGTTTGGTCGTTGTCAAGTTTTACGTAAAAATACAACTGTTTTAAAGAGATATCAGAATCATACAAAAGATATTGTTGCTGGTATGAGAGTTAATGATGATGGTACTCCAACTTTCCAACATGAATCTTTAGGTCCGGATGGTTTAGGTGAAGTTGGTTGTCGTGTTGAAAGTGGTCAAGTTTATATTAACAAGTGTGTTCCAACTTCAACAGAAAATATGACTGGTGATAATGGCGGTAGTGTAGGGCATAGAGAAACCCCAGTTACTTATAGAGCTCCAGAACCAAGTTATATTGACCAAGTTATGATGTCAGTTTCTGATAATGATCAAGCTCTGATTAAAGTGTTGTTAAGACAAACTAGAAGACCAGAATTAGGTGATAAGTTTTCTTCAAGACATGGTCAAAAGGGTGTTTGTGGTGTTATTGTTCCACAAGAAGATTTACCATTTAATGATGATGGTATTTCTCCAGATATCATTATGAATCCACATGGTTTCCCATCTCGTATGACAGTTGGTAAGATGATTGAATTGATTAGTGGTAAAGCTGGTGTTTTAAATGGTAGTTTAGAATATGGTACTTGTTTTGGTGGTTCTAAATTAGAAGATATGTCCAAGATTTTAGTTGATAAAGGTTTCAATTATTCAGGTAAAGATATGTTATATTCAGGTATTACTGGTGAATGTTTACAAGCTTATATTTTCTTTGGTCCAATTTATTATCAAAAATTGAAGCATATGGTTTTAGATAAGATGCATGCAAGAGCTAGAGGTCCAAGAGCAGTTTTAACTAGACAACCTACAGAAGGTCGTTCAAGAGATGGTGGTTTAAGATTGGGTGAAATGGAAAGAGATTGTGTTATTGCTTATGGTGCTTCACAATTATTATTAGAAAGATTAATGTTATCTTCAGATGCATTTGAAGTTGATGTTTGTGAGAAATGTGGATTGATGGGTTACAATGGTTGGTGTACTACTTGTAAGAGTGCGGAACATGTTGTTAAGATGACTATACCGTATGCTGCTAAATTATTGTTCCAAGAATTAATTTCCATGAACATTGCACCAAGATTAAAACTAGGGGATGTTTTTAAATAAAGAACTATGAAGAAAAAAAAATTAATATTTAATAAAACGTGTAATATAGAGATACAATCTGCTTTTTAAAGAAACATAATAAAAAGTCATGCAAATAGGTCATTATATTTAGTTGTAGTCATTAGCCATTAAACAGTCATTAAACAATATATAGGTTAGTTTTCAGGAAAAACAAGTTTATAATCGAGGTTTAATCTTTTATATAAATCCTTCATTGTGAATTCCATTTCATCTTCAACCTCATTATCTTGTTCTAAAATACTTGATTCGGCAGTTTCAATTGCCTTTTGTTGTTGTTCTTCTAAATCTTTTAAAATAGCATCTTGTTCCTTTTCAGGTAAATTTTCATATTCCTCAGAATTTGTAATTTCTGCAATTTTATCATTAAATGAATTTTCTAAAGTAAATTCAATACTATCTTTTAATCTTTCTTGTTCTCTTTTTTTAAATTCTTCTTTCCCACCAACTTTATTAACTTTTTCCACAGCTGCATTTAATAAATAATTTGAAGCTCTTTGTGATGCATCTCTCCATTTGTCAATTAATTCTTGTGTATCTTGTTGTTCATTTTGTTTATTCAAAATGATTTTTGCTCTTTTCAAAGTTTCCAACTTTTTCTTTAAAATGCGTATTTGTGAATCTAATTGTGTTTCTTTTTTCCTCAAATCATTTGATGGTGTTTTCTTTAAAGTTGATGAAGGTGTCTTGTTAATCTTTGGTGTTGATGGTGAATCAATATCTTTGGTTTTCGATGATGAAGGTGTCAATGTAGGTTTATCAATCTCAGAAAGTGATGTAACTCTTGTAGATGATTTACTAATATTTCTGTGTTTTGTAGGAATGATCTTATCAGATGAATTGTCTTCTTCACCAGCAACCAGTTGTAATGTTCTTTTCTTTGCCACTTTTAGTTGAGTATGTTCAACTGGAGGCAAAGGAGCCGGAGATGATTTATGTGGAATTTGATCAACCATGACACAACAACTTCTTCCTTCTCACCAATTCTTCATCAAACTTCACCAGTTAATAAAATGATTTGATTAATACGCCAAATTTCTACAGCCAAAATTTCTGTGTGTCGCGAACCAACTCATCGCAGAAAATTTTTTTTTATTCAAAAGGAAAAAAAATTTAAAACTGTTAAAAGAATTTGAACATTGAAATAAGAAATCGATTAAAACTGAACAATGGGGAAAGCATCTAAGGCTACAAAGAAGTTTCAAGCTAAGCATTTGAAGCGTACTTTGGATAACAGAAAAGAATTCAAGAAACACAAGCAACTAGTTGGGAATCGTAAAAAGAAGTCTACTGATGGTTCTGGTGTTGTTGGTAGAGCTGCTAATGATGAGATCTTTGATGATATGAATGTTGAAGAATTCTTTGAAAATGGTGGAGTTGAAGTTCCAAAGGCTAAAGGTGGGAAGAAATCTAAGAAAGTTGAAGAAGAAGATGATGATGATGTTAGTTCTTCTGAAGATGAAGAAACTCATCAACAAGATTTGGAAAAATTGGCTGAAAAAGATCCAGAATTTTATAAATATTTACAGGAAAATGATAAGGATTTATTGGATTTTAACCCAACTAATCCATTAGATGCTATTAGTGACGAAGAAGAAGAAGAAGAAGAAGAAGAAGAAGGTGTAGAGGAAGAAAAAAAAGAACCAAAATTTGAAGTTAAGTCAGATCAAATTGAAATCACCGTTAAATTAGTTAAAGATTGGTCTAAAAAATTATCTACTAATCCATCCATTAATTTAATTAAAAAGATTGTTGTTGCTTTCAAGGCTGCCATCAATATTAATAAAGAAGACACAAATTATAAATATACAGTCACTGATCCAAAAGCATTCCAAGAACTGATCTTATTAGGTTTAAAGAAACTTCCGGTCGCTGTTCAAAAAATTGCTTCATACAAAGTTGTTAAAGGTGCTCGTACTGTTGGATCTGATAAAAAATCTAAAGAATTATCAACTATTTTGAAAAGTCATGCAGCTTCATTCTTAACTTTATTAAATGATGCTTCTGATACTGAAACTGTCATTTTGGTTTTATCTTCAGCTCAAGAATTATTACCATATTTCATTAGTTTAAGAAGAATTTTAAAACATCTTATTGTATCTGTTGTTAACTTATGGTCTACAACTCAAGATGTTGAAACTCAAGTTGCCACTTTTGCATTCTTGAATAATTCTTCAAGGGAATTTTCAAAATCTATTTTGGAACTAGTTTTAAAACAAACATATTCTTCATTTATTAAAAGTTGTCGTAAGACAAATATTCATACTATGCCAATGATTAATTTCCAAAAAAATTCTGCTGCTGAATTATTTGGTGTTGATGAAAATTTATCTTATCAAATTGGGTTTGATTATATTCGTCAATTGGCTATTCATTTAAGAAATAGTATTAATAACAACAAAGATGGATATAAAACTATTTATAACTGGCAATATGTCCATTCTTTAGATTTCTGGTCAAGAGTTTTGTCATTACATTGTAACCCAGAAGTTGAAAATTCTAAGAAAACATCTGCATTAAGAGAATTAATTTATCCATTTGTTCAAGTTACTTTAGGTGCTATTAGATTAATCCCAAGTGCCCAATTTTTCCCATTAAGATTTTACTTGATTAGAAGTTTAATCAGATTATCACAAAACACTGGTGTTTTCATTCCAATTTATCCATTATTATCTGAAATTTTAAATTCAACTACATTAACTAAAAACCCAAAGAACACTAATTTAGAAGCTTTTGATTTTGATCATAATATTAAAGCAAGTGCTGGATATTTAGGTACAAGAGTTTATCAAACTGGTGTTTGTGAACAAGTTGTTGATTTAATAGGTGAATATTTTGTTTTATATTGTAAAAGTATTTCTTTCCCAGAATTAGCTACCCCAGCAACAATTGCTTTACGTCGTTATATTAAGACTTCAAAAAATGTTAAATTTAATAAACAATTATCAAATATTGTTGAAAAATTAACTCAAAATTCTAATTTCATCACTCAAAAAAGATCTAATGTTGATTTTACTCCTTCTAACAAGGCCCAAGTTGCTTTATTTTTGAACGATTTAGAATGGAATAAAACTCCATTAGGTGAATACATTGTTGTTCAAAGAGAAGTTAAAGAAAAGAGAGATCAATTATTAAAAGAAAGTTTGTTGGCTAATGAAAATGATGAATCTAGTGACGATGAAAATATGGAAATTGGTGAAGCCGATGAAGAATCTAGTGAAGATGAAGATGAAGCTGAAGATGAAGAAGATGAAGAAAAAGCTGCTTGGGATGAATAAACCCATAATTGGATGTATAATAAATAACTAAAAAGGATACATAGTTTTTAGATATTGTAGAAAACAAAAAGTAATAGATGACCTTAAAGACATAATATAGTCTATAGTCTACTGAATTTATTACATTTTGTCATAATATCAAGTTTTACATATTAAAAATTAAAACCTTACCCGGCGGAATCATTGAAACACCCGGACATCACTGAAGTTGCCAATTTTGATTCCAAATATCAACACAACACGACTTCAAAACAAATTAAATTCAAATACACATCTTGAATTTGAAACATTAATTCAAACAACAAACTATGTCTAAAAATTTGTCTTTATACTCAGTCAATGCTTTACTAATCTTGGATAATACAGCTGTTCGTTTGTATGCCAAGTATTATAAACCACCTCATCAAGAAGTTGAACAGGAATCTATATTTTCAAGTGTTAAGGCTCAAAAAACTTTTGAAGCTGAATTGTTTAAAAAAACCTTTAAACAAAACTCTGATATCATATTGTTTCAAAACTATATTGTTGTTTATAAAGAAGTTGCAGATGTTGTGATATATGTTATTGGTGGTATTGATGAAAATGAAGTTGCTTTATCTCAAGCATTAGAAGGGTTTAAAGATGGGTTGGATAAAGTTTTAAATTTCCAAGTTGATAAGAAATCAATTCAAGAAAATTATGATAAGCTAAGTATAGCTGCTGATGAAGCAATTGATGATGGTATTATTTTAGAAACTGAACCAACAATTATTGCAGCTAGAACATCTGATACACCATCAAGTGAACCAATTTTGAAAAATATTGATATAAGTGAAAAAGGTTTATTGGGTGCATTTCAATTTGCCAGGGGAAGAATTGCTGAAAGATTACAACAAGGTGGGTTCTAAATTAACCTTTTACCGAGACACAATTTATTGGAAAATTAATAATATATGTTGATTCCTAGATATCATTATGTAAACTGAGTTTATTGAAACTAGTTTATTTGGCTTTAATGCTGAATTTGTAAGTTATACTCTTCAAACTATAATATTAAATAGTTTTCATTACTACAGATTTTTTTCAGTACAAAATAATTGTAATTAATATTTAATTAATCCAATTCACAAGATGTAAGTGTAGTATATCTCAAGATGTTTATAGAGCTAGAAGATATAATCAAATTAATACTTTAAGAAACTGGTTTTAATACTATATATGGGGACTTGTAAGAACCTTTATAAATTATTAATTAAGACATTTTCTTAACGATCCCAGAGAAAAACTAATCATAGTATTGAGAAAGATATAGCTCAAGATTTAGGAATCAAACTAACTCTAAGATCAAGTGATATTCTTTTTGTCACATAAAAAGTCAAGTATAATTTACGACCAATAATATCTCCAAATTCTTGACCTCAACTCGCGTTTATGGATGACTCGTAGTACTACTAGATTTATATTATAGTGGGTTACCAAAATTTCTTGTTTATGGTTTTCCTGTTTTTTTATTTGTTGATTACTATTGAAGAGATACAAGATATCCTAAGATCTAGATATGATTATGTAACAAATAATTGTACAGTTACACATTCTCAGATAATTTTGATATCATTTTTTTTTTGAAACGTACTTGGAAGCTGTATTAAAACTTTTTTAAAGGACATAACTGACTTATATTTGAAAACATTAAAATCACTCTTGGTTAAATTCTTCAAAACAATCCACTCATTACCAACTAAAGTCTTTGATATCCAATTAGAATGCGTTAGAAACACTAAATCAAAAATCTAACCAACCAATAACTGATTTTATTAATTAAATAATGATTCAATATATATCACAAGTTGATCCAATACCATCATAACTTTTTCAAGCTAATAAAGAGAAACCAACTAAAATGAGAATTCCTTAAACAAGTTTGTTATCTGATTTAAATAAAGAGAGTTTGGAAATCTTTTCATAAGAAAAAAGAACTAGAGGAACCATTGGGTTTGAGAGCTGTTGATATTTAGTTGTCATTTTGCTACTTTTAGTTAAAAGGTTTGATGTAATGATTATGATTTGCAGTTTGTGAGAAGTGTTAGGGTTGGGTAGAATATTATATGTAATAGTCATAGCACAATAATTTTTAGTGAAAAACAAATATTTAGTACATATTCTATTGTTTTTAATGTATTGAAGAACGTACATTACTTCAAACAATAGAATTCTTGTGTGTTTTGATAAACATTTCTTGTATCGTTTGAATAGATACATGTAATTATATGTATCAGATACATTAACATACATCATCTAACTACATAATATTACATTTGCATGTACCACGTGACTACTAATAAATATAAGTCAATATGTATAGCTATGCATCCATATGCAACATGTGTTTATTAACCCACGTGGCGATACCAACTTAACTTTTTTGTTGTTATTTGTGTTGCACCAACCAGAGCTTCTTTCAAGGAGAAGCAAAAAAAGTTGATTCTTTAATTGGAGAACAAGAGAAAAAAATGTTTTGAGAAATAAATAGAAACTATTCCTTTTTTTCTTTTTTATAATTTATTGAAACTCAATTGATTTTAAAAGAATAAATTAATTATGTTGTTTGGGGTCAAATTAAAAGATGAGATGTATCCTCCTTGGAAGGAACATTACATGGATTATGATAATTTAAAGAAATTGTTGAAAGAAAATTCTGATAAGAAAGATTTTACTGATCGTGATGAAAATTTGTTTGTTACTGCTTTAGATGAGAATTTGGAAAAAGTTTATACTTTCCAAGCTAATCAATATAATTCTTTAAACAAAAGAATTGGTGATTTGGAAGATAAGGTTGAAGCTGTTACTGCTGATCCAAATAATAAAAATAATTATGATAAATTTGATTGGAATGGATTTCAAACTGATTTGGATAATTTGTTAAGTGAAGCTAAAGAATTGGACCATTTTTCTAGATTAAATTATACTGGATTTCAAAAAATTGTTAAAAAACATGATCGTTTACATCCAAATTATAACTCTGTTAAAGCTTTATTATCTATTAGATTAAAAGAATTACCATTCCATAGTGAAGATTATTCTCCATTATTGTTAAGAATTTCAAATTTATATACATTTTTAAGAGAAAATCAACAAGCTTCTTCTTATATTTCAACAAATTCTCAAAAAAATTCAGCATCTTTAAAAAATTCTACTGAAGATTTGGATTTCCAATCTTTTAAATTTTGGGTTCATAATGATAATTTAATGGAGGTTAAAACAAGAATTTTAAGACATTTACCTGTTTTGGTTTATTCTGATGAATCTGATCCAAATAATTCTGATACTGTTGATCCAACAATTACTTCCTTATATTTTGATAATAATTCTTTTGAAATTTATAATTTAAAATTAATGAAAAGTAATGCTTCTCCAACTTTAAGAGTTAGATGGTCTGGTAAATTAGCTGATCATCCAGATATTTTTTTGGAAAAAAAAATTGTTGATAAATCTGCTGATGAAAGTTTAAATGAAGTTCGTTTAAAAGTTAAAGAAAAATATTTAAACGATTTCATTATTAATGGTGATGTTGATGCTTTTAAAGCTAAAACTTTGTCTAAATTTAAAGAAATGGGTTCTTCTAAAACTGTTTTAGATGGTTTAGAACATGATATTGATGATTTACATAAATTCATTAATGATTATGGTTTACAACCAGCTTTAAGAAGTGTTTACAAAAGAACAGCTTTCCAAATCCCTGGTGATGATAGAGTTAGAATTACTATTGATTCTGATATCATGTTTATTAGAGAAGATGCTTTTGATGAAGATAGACCAATTAGAAATCCACAAGAATGGCATAGAACTGATATTGATCAAAATATTGAAAATCCATTTTCTTTATTAAGAAAAAATGAATTTGTTAAATTTCCTCATTCTGTTTTAGAAATTAAAATTAAAAATACTACTGGTAAGAAATCTTCAGAATTAAATGGTATTTCTATTCCATTTTCAAGAAAACATGGTAAATGGATTGAAGAATTAACAACTTCTCATTTGGTTAAAGAAGTTCCAAATTTTTCAAAATTTATTCAAGGTATTGCTTCTTTATTCTTGGAAGATGATAGATTAGATATTTTACCATTCTGGTTACCAGATTTGGAAGATGATATTCGTGTCACTGGTGACTTGTCTGAACAAGATAAAGCTAAAGCTCAATCTAAATTGGATATACAATCAAAATTGAGACGTTTCACTGCAAATCAACAAACTCTTGAAAATGATGCAGCAGCTGCTAGAGATGCTACTGCTGCTCAAGCTGGTTCAAGTCCTGAAGCTGCTGCTGATATTGAAGATCATGAATCTTCTGAAGATGAAGCTGCTGAACAAGCAAATCAACCTGTCCCTGTTAGACGTAAACGTCATCACCATGTTTTCTCTTTACTTCCAGGTGATTCTAAATTAAGTGTTGATTCTGAAGATGAAGAAATTTTATTACCAACAGGTGTTCAAAAACCAAAAACTTGGTTGAAACAATCCGGTCCAATTAAAGTTGAAACTAAAGTTTGGTTAGCAAATGAACGTACTTTTAACAGATGGTTAACTGTTACCTCATTATTTTCTGCTTTAACTTTTTCAATTTATACAAGTGTTAAAAATGCTGAATCACCAATCTTGGCTACTTATTTAGCTTATGCTTATTTTGGTTTAACCTTGTTCACTGGTATCTGGGCTTATTTCATATTCAACAAACGTTTGAATTACATTAAATTAAGAGATGGTAAACATTTGGATGCACCTCTAGGTCCATTAGTTGTTTCTGCTGGCGTTTTAGGTGCTATTATCATTAATTTTGTTGTTGCTTTTAGAGATGCAGCCTCAAAAGTTAGTGTTTTAGAAACTCAAGAAGAACTACATCCAGTAATTGAAGCAGTAAACAACTTTATGTTCAGATTGGTTGGTGCTAAACAATAAACCAAAAAAATTCTATTATTTTTAAAAAGAAAAAGAAATATTTTAGAGTCATAAAAAATAATTTAATATCATATTTAATCATAATTCATGTATAATTTAAAAAAAAAAAAAAAGTTACAATAACTGTAGTAAGTATACAATACATTTTATTTTAAAGTCCATGTCTCAACTTTATCATCAACTTTTCTTAAAAAACCAACAACACGACCCATATCAACTTCATCAGGATCACTTTCAACTGCTTGAACTAATCCATCTAAAATATCATCAATCTTAGATTCTTCAACACCAGTACATAATGAAACAACACGACGAAATTTTGCTTCTAAATCTGCGGAATTTTGTTTTAATCCAGATATTATGTTTTGTAAATTTTCTTGATTTTGTTTATATGCTGTTATTCTTGCTTTTAAAACAACTGAAGGTTGAATATCTGAAGGATTAAAATTCCTTGTATTGAATTGTAATTCATCAACAGGAACATTTTGTTGCAATTGTTTTTCAAATTCATTATAAATTGGCCATACTCTAAATGGTTCATCAGCATCGAAATCAACATCATAACTCCCAATTGAACCTAATTCAGTAGTTTGATCCAAAAATCTTTGTTCTTCATCACTGATTGATTTATCAATATTTAAAATCTTTTGTTTTAATTCAGTTAATTTTAATTCAGATTCTTTTAAACTTTCAAGACGTTTACGTGAGTCTGATAATTTTAATGTTGAATCACGTAAACTTGAATGTAATTCATCAATTTTTGTTTGTCTTGATGATATTTCTTGTTTAAAATCAGAATCTAATCTATTTAAAACTTGTTGCATTGAACTCAAAATTTTTTTTGAACTTTGACCAGATGAAGTGTTATTGCTATTATTGTTATTTGTTGTATTATTATTTGTTGTCACTGAAATTGTTGTATTATTTGCAGTTGAGGAATCTGAATTAACAGTTAATCCATTAACATTAATTCCAAAATCTATTGGTCTCAAACCAGCTTTATTTGGAATTGAAGGATCGGCACCAACATCTAGTAACTGCTGTACTATAGCTTTGTTACCAATTCTTGCGGCAATATTCAAACAAGTATCACCATTACGATCTTGTGCATTAACAACTTCATTCATGAATTTTCCTAAAGTAATACTACCTTTTTTCAAAAAAGAACCAACTTTAACAATCCATTCCAACAAAGTTTCAAGATAGTATCTTGAGGCTGCACTTCTTCTTTTAATACCTGCAGTTAATGTTATATGATGTAGAACCGAACGACGTTGATGATCTAATAATGGGATGCATGGATATAATAAATTTAATAATTCATTAAAAGTTCCATTATCATAATTATTTGTGACTAGCACAGCTCTAATTAATGGTGATTCACCATTTGCATTACCTCTTATTCTGACAGAGCCATGACTTACTAATTCTTTGACTAATGGGATTCTTGCTAATGAAGCAGCCCAATGTAAAGCAGTATGACCCAACTCATCAATAGAAACATCCAAGTTCACTTTAGATAACTCTTCTTCACCACCTGCAGCTTCAACAAGAGATTCTTTATCATGATTTAAAAAAATCTGTGTAATAACTTCTTTTGAATGTTCATAATTTGGAATAAATCCAGATAATGGTTCTAATGTAAATGGAACATTTGGATTTTCAATATCTAAATCATGGTCATAAACAGTTATTGGGTCCTGTTCAGATTCTGGAATTTCTTGAGTTTTATTTGCATCATCATCCATAATTGAAGAATCATATTTAACTTTCTTTGTTGGACTTTCTAGTTTATGATCTTCTTCATCATTTTCAGTCATTGTAGAATATGCACGACTTAAGTTTGATGGTTGGTGTTTTAAAGTATGAGCTGATAATAACCCATTCAAGCTCTGTAAAGAATCGTTATATGATTCTTGATTATTATTATTATTATTATTATTATTATTATTGTTATTACTATTATTATTTGTTGCTGTAGTTGCTGTTGCTGTAGTAACAGTATTATTCTTTTGATTCATTGATCTTTGTTTTTGAGCAGCCATTGCTTCTTCTTTTGAAGGGGTATCATTGTCATTGAAGCTATTGTACAAAAAAAGTGGTTTTAATAAATCATAAACACCATATTGTTGAGCCAATGAAACAGCACGATCATAAGGGATCCAAGTACCTTGAAATTTCCCATACCCACCTTGAACTTTTTCATGAGTACCATTATGAATCTCTTTTTCTAAAATCTTTGTTCTTTTAGCTTTGTCAACACCAGCAACTTTCAAAATTTGTGTAGCATTAAATGAAGCATCATTTCTTCTTCTCATCATTGCAACACCTTTTACAATCATTTCCACAACCTTGACTCCAGAGTACATTGCTGTGTAAATAGTAGGAGGAGCTTCATATTCCTGTATCACACTAGTTTGATTATGATCTATAACAGTGCTATCTTGATCAATATCAGTAGTGATATCTTGGGTGGTATTATCCCCAGGCATTATATTAATTGAGATTAAAATAGAATTTGATAGCAGACACAATATTTAATAGCCTTTGATTTAAAAGATTGTATAAATTTCAGCACAGTACCAGCTCAATTGTTGATTGTCCAGTAAGCACTATACTTTGCAGTAGTCTTTGCACTAGTTCACAAGCGTGTTTAATGATGTTTGTTTTTGTATAAAAACACGTCCAATTCTTTCAATTCTTTGTTTATTTCGCGTATAAAAGAAAAAAAAAATTAATTCGTGTTGTCCCATTTAATCAATTTATTCCAAAATAGGAAAATGATGTGGTGCAAACCAAAACATTTGTCCAAAAGTAGTAAATAAAATGCACGTGATATACTTACTGTCATCATGTGATAATCACATGACTAAAGAAAAAGATCATGTGACATTATTATACAGGGTAATGCTATAAATAAATTTACCCCCGGATATATGTAATATCCGGTTGAATGAAACCAAAACAAAACAAATTATTTCCTTTCAACTATGATTATTTTATACTGATACTTGTCAATTATCAAAACTACTTTGAAACACAAAAACAATTGTTGGGCACCAAGGTGTATACGGCTCATAAAAACCAATTTCTACGATGGATTCAAAACGTCCAGTTGTCATTAAAAAAAGACGCAAAAATTTCCAAAATGATCAAGGCGTTTATTTAATTAACCCATTATTATTAAATCCACCAAATAGACCTGAATCACCATCATCATTAAAATATCCAAAAGAACCCCACCCAAGAATATACGTACCATATTATAACAAGACTAATAGAAATTTAAGCGCTGCCCAATGGAATAAAGAATTAAGTGATACTGATGCTACTGAACAAGAAACTGGAAACATAACAAGATATTTAAGTACATTGACTAAATCTATTGTCACTAGATCATTGGGTTATATTGCACAGAAATTACATGGTCAAGGAAAAGGAATTCAGGATGATGACGATGATGTTAGTTCAAATGTTGGATCCCCATTGAAAAAAAATAAAGTACAGAATCAACAAGATGGTCGTAAAGATGCTTTAATTGGTTCAACATTTTCCCCAGATACTGAAAACTATACAAAAGTTAATTTTGTAAAATCACCAATAAGCTGGGATTTGAAAGATTTAGTTGATGATAAAGAAGACAGTACCATTAAAAAGACAACAAAAGAAGATGATCAAGATTATGGTAAAACGTTTATTAAAAGAAATAAGCATTATAAGAAAAACATTGAAACTTCCTATCTAAGGAATGTTTATTCAGGTACTTATCAACCACCTCCAACTCCAAATAAAGAACCAATAAAACCAATGCCAAGAGATGAAAAATCAATTAGAGATATACATAGATTAACTGAGAATATTAGAACAAATTGGGCAGGGAAGACATACAAGATTAAAGATGACGATTTAATATTTTTGAAAGAAGTTAAAGTCCCACCAACTCCTTCAAAATTTTCTTTAGAATTTGATACAAAAAATTTAACTTTCCAAACTGATCATGCATTCTATCAAAAACTGCTTGATGAAAGAAGAAAACTAGGTAAGAAAATTCATAAAGATAAGCTAGAATCTGAATCTGTTTCGAAAATTTTCACTCCAATTCAAAAAGATGAAGAAACTAGAGTTGTTGATATTTGGCAATCTAGAGGTATGGATAGAACTTTATTATTGGAACATAATGGAATTG
This sequence comes from Liangdongia dryadoides, assembly GCA_030579655.1. Lineage (NCBI taxonomy): Eukaryota > Fungi > Ascomycota > Saccharomycetes > Phaffomycetales > Wickerhamomycetaceae > Liangdongia > Liangdongia dryadoides. The sequence goes on from JAKTRJ010000048.1 coordinate 28,035, forward strand.
ATTTAAGAGTTTCTGATTTCAAGACTTTAAAAGATGGTACTTGGTTGAATGATACTGTTATTGAATTGTTTTTGAAAACTTTAATCAATGACAAAATTTATGCATTCAATTCATTTCTATATGAAAATTTAGAAAATAAAGGTTATAAAGGTGTTCAAAAATGGATGAAAAGAGCAAAAATAAATATCAAAAATTTGGATAAGATCATCATCCCAATTAATATTCAACAAACACATTGGGTTTGTGGTGTTATTGATATTAAAAATAAAAATATAATGTATATGGATAGTTTATGTACTAGAGAAACTCCCCATGGGAAAAAATCCTTACAATTAATGAAGGAGTATTTAGTTGGTGAAACTACAAAACAAGGGTGTCCTGAATTGGCTGAAGGTTTCACTTTGACACATGTTTTAAATTGTCCTCAACAGATGAATGGGTATGATTGTGGTGTGTTCACATTACTAAACTCTTTATCTTTGAGTAAAGGTGAAACTTTTGATTATAAACCTTCAGATTCCAAGCAGTTTAGACGTTACATTGCCAATGAATTTTTAAAACTAACGAAGAAATGAAATGTTCAATTCATCTCCGATGAGTATCATTTATAATTAATAAATCTTAATTTGTAGTTATTTTTTCCGTTTCTGGTAATGTTGATGTAAATGATGCAATGCTGGCTTAACCGAATCATTTTATATAAATTTAATATAAATTTAATATAAAAGAACAACAATATAAATTGATAAATTGATATTAATATGTCTTATACAAAAGAACTAAAATCTTTGGCAAATGCAATAAAAGCTGGTAATAAAAAAATTATATTTATGGTCGGGGCTGGTATCTCAACTAGTGCTGGGATTCCAGATTTTAGATCTCCAGAAACTGGATTATATAACAACTTGCAAAAATTGAATCTACCATATGCTGAAGCTGTATTTGATATTGAATTTTTTGCAGATAATCCAAAACCTTTTTATTGTCTTGCACAAGAATTATATCCTGGTCAATTCTTACCAACAAAATTTCATTTCTTGATGAAATTATTTCAAAAAAAGAATTTATTACATAGAGTTTATACTCAAAATATTGATACTTTGGAAAGAGTTGCTGGTGTTGATGATGAATATGTCATAGAGGCACATGGTTCATTTGCTGGGAACCATTGTATTAAATGTCATGCAGAATATCCAGATGATTTATTTAAAGCCAAAATATTCAAAAAAGAAACACCAAAATGTTTAAAATGTAAAAAAGGATTGATTAAACCAGATATTGTGTTTTTTGGTGAAGGTTTACCAGAAAAATTCTTTACAACTTGGGAAGAAGATTCTGATGCTTTGGAAGATGCCGAACCAAATGATTTTATTACAATAACTGCTGGAACTTCATTAACTGTTTTCCCATTTGCTTCATTACCAAGTGAAGTTTCTAAAAAACATTTGAGGGTCTTGGTTAATAAGGAACGTGTTGGAGACTTTAAACATAATCCTAGAAAATCTGATTTATTATTTATTTTACCAAGTGATAAATTTACTGAAATTTTAGTGGAAAATTTAGGCTGGACTGATGACTTAAATGAGTTGATTGAAGATGCTGAATCTAAATTAAAGAATCGTAAGTTAGAAAAGGTTGAAACTGCGGGTGAAAAATCTGAAGAAATTGTGGAAGCTGTTAAAGAAGAACTAGATGAAGAAGCAAAAGAAGATGACAAAGATGTGGACAAACTTGCTCAACAAGTTGATTCCTTAACAATAGAGAAGAAAGTTGAACCACTGTTAGATACTACAACAACTGAAGAATCCAGACCTTCTATTTAACCTTCATATAAATCATATTGTAATCTGATAAATATTTATATATACAAATTTAACTAGTTATTTATTCTCATATCATCTCTCATTTCTTTCCATCTGTAGCATATTTCTTGATTTGGTTTTCTGCATCCATAATAGTCTTATTACTTAATTCAATCTTACCACTTAACCATTCCAATCTTGGTTTGAACGATCTTGTATCTGGATATAAACTAAAACCTTTTAACTCATCTTCGAATTTTTGAATCTTGCTAGTTTCAAAAGCAATGACTCTTAAGAAGTAATGGGTATCTAAAACTTTATACATTTCTGGATCATCAACTAGATTTTTAAATGCTGTTTGATATAATGGCTTAGCTGGAGAAATTGTCTTTAAAACACCACGGTCTCTATTAATGGAAATCAAACCACTTTGTTCCAAGTTAACTAAAGAAGTTTCTGGATTAGATTTAAATAATGGATGATAAATTAAATCTTTATATTGAATACTATTATTCTTGGCCAGCATTTTAATTAAAGTCCAAGATTGTGCACTGCTAATAGTTTGATCTTTGGTAATGTAAATCTGAGTGATTTGTTCTGCAGTTTGATTTACCATACGGTCCAAAGCTTCTGATGGAGATTCACCAGATTTAACACGTCTGGCAAATGCTTGTAAATCTAACATTCTACCACCAAGTGGTTCTAAAGCAATATCCAAATCATGAGAGATACTAGCTAACTGTTCTTTATCCTTAACAGCATCTTCTTCAGTTTCATTATCAGCAGTTAACTCATCTTCTAAATGACCTAAAACATAATTTTTAGCTGTTTCTTTTGAAGCATCTGTTAATGTAATATTCTTAAAAACTTGATCTGGTAATGATTCACTCAAGAATTGAGTTGTAGAAACATCTTCAGTTAAAAATATAACATGCGCAACATTCATTTGAATCAACATTGAAGCCCAGTCTGCCATTTCTTTATAAACAAAAGCATTTGTTTCAGATTTAGTAGCATTAAATCTATCAATAACAACAACTGGTTTTTTCTCTGGATGCTGTTGTAGAAAATCTTCTTCCTTGACAGTAACAACCTCATCTCCAGAATTTGTAGTTGGTTTGTAACCATCTAGAGAAATATTTCTTATAGCCATTAAAGCTGTAGATAAAATATTTCTAAATTGCATATCTTTGGACTCACTTAATCCAGACTTTTGACCAGTTAATGAAGTAATTGCTAAATCAAAAATGCTAGCAACACTATTTAACCATGGGAAAACTGGGAAATAACCAACTTCACTTGCTGCATTAGAAATAAATTGTGAATCAGTTCTTGATTTAACCAATCTGTCACAGTCCAAATACAATACTTTATCTCTATCATGTAGAGCATGTTGCATAACCATTTCATGTTTACCAGTACCTCTTGGTCCACGAACAATAATAAAAGTGTTAACATTTTCTTCAATCCATAAAGATAATTCTTTAATAATATCCATTCTTTCAGTCCATAATCCTTGTTTAACAGTGATTTCTTGAGATTGACCTAAAAATTTTTGGAATGAAGATAATGTACTATTTGAAATTTCATAAATCCACTTAACATATTTGTTATTTCTATCAAAAGAATATTTATGAGTAATTTTGTTTTCAATCATAAATTCACGAATTGGTTGAAAAATAACAACAGCAAAAGCTGCAAATAAAGCTAATAATATTGGAATAGAGATTCTAGTATGATTAACAATCCAATCAGAAATAATATTTTTTTCATTTCTCTTTTCATATTGAATATGCAAAACCGTATTTTCAATAGTTAACCCAGTAATACAATTTTTAGCACAAATAGCACCTCTATAACTTTTAAACCTAACAGTAGCAACTAACGGATCTGGATATATATCAATAATAGTACCATATCTTCTAAATAAAGCATATAACTCTTCTTCACTTAGTGCTTCACCTTCAAATTTCACTTTTAAAGATTTATTTGGATACCTCTTTAAATCTTCAATCCATGGGGAACCTTTAACTGGAAAAGCATAAGCTCTTGAAACCCAATTCGCAAAACCAGTTTTGGTTTGTTCAATTGTATTTTTTTGTAGTTTTGAATTTAATTCAGAAATTGAATAAAATTCAGGAACATTAAATTTCACAAAAACCCCACCATCTCTAGCCATTGGAATAACTTCATTAATTCTTAAACCAGGAATTGAAGAGTTCCCATCTGGCTTTTTAGGATTGGCCAATTTCATAATATGTTCTCTTATAGAACTTAATCTTTGACTTGGAACGACTAAGAAAGATAACCATTGTTTTAAATCCCAGTAACTGGTTCTAAATGGTAAAACATGATCAAAATACAACAATGTTTCTCTAGAATCTTTTTCAATAACACCAGTATCAGTAACGTCAGTGGAATCCCCAGCTTCAAGATCCTTCTTCTGAATTTCAGAAGTTGCCCATCTCTTAGCAATCAGATTGGTAGTCCCAACATTAGACAAACGACTAGCACCACTGGAAGTCCATAAAAGTACAGTACGAGGTTTCACAAACAAACTCCTTCTGAACATTTTCAAAAGTTGAAATAAATGAACAAAGTTGTTGGTTTGTATAAAAGTAAAATTCCTTTGTTTTGTTTTTAGAGTTTCAATGTACTGTTAAATATCTGGTGTCTGGATGTATTAAATAATGTTGAAAAGTCTTTTGATCAACTAGTGGCAAGACAAAATTGTGAATAGAACAAGATATTAGTGAAGAAATCAATTAAGAATGAAGGTTTGTAATGATATTTATGTCACATGTCTGGTTAATGATATTAATACCTTTTTTTAGCAAAGAATTAGTTCTTTGGACTTACAGGCTTTGACTATAGAGTTACAAGAAATTAAAGACTATCGTCTTCAAAATATCTATAATATTGCCAATTCAAATAGACAATACTTGTTGAAATTTGCTATTCCAGATTCAAAGAAAAATGTTGTTGTTGATTGTGGGTTTAAAATCCATTTAACGGAATTTACTAGACCAACTCCTCAAACACCATCAAATTTTGTCACTAAACTACGTAAACATTTGAAATCTAAAAGACTTTCAAGTATCAAACAAGTAGGAATTGATAGAGTGCTTGTGTTGACTTTTGCTGATGGTTTATTTCATCTTGTTTTGGAATTCTTCAGTGCTGGAAATGTTGTCTTATTAGACCATCAACGTCGTATTATGGCTTTACAAAGATTAGTTGAAGAAAAAGGTAATAATGATAGATATGCTGTTGGGGAAATTTACAATTTATTCGATGAATCATTATTTGATGATGATAATGACAAAAAATATGTTGCTCAAACTTATACACCAGAAACTGTTGCTGATTGGATTAAAACTAGTGGTACAGTTGAAGTTAAAGGTAAACCAAAAATTTTATCAGTCCAAAAATTATTATACAAAAAAGTTCCACACTTATCATCTGATTTAATTGGAAGAAACTTATCAGATGCTGGTGTTGTTCCATCAAGTTCATCTTTAGAATTCATTGATAAAACTGATTCAATAGCTTCAATTTTAAACCAAACTGAATTAGAATTACAACAAATTTTATCTAAACCCCCAATTAATGGGTTTATTGTCACGAAAGAAAATCCATTATATGATGAGTCAAAAGATTCTGAAGATTTGGAATTCTTATACGATCAATTTCACCCTTTCAAACCATTATTAAAAGATTCAAACAAATATAAATTAATTGAAATCTCTGGTTATAATAAAACTTTAGATCAATTTTTTTCTACTATTGAATCCTCAAAATATGCATTAAGAATCCAACAACAGGAAAATCAAGCACAAAAAAGATTGGAACAAGCCAGAAATGAAAAACAACAACAAGTTCAAAGATTATTGGATGTTCAAGAAGTTAATAAGTTGAAAGGTGAAACAATTATTTACAATGCTAACCCTGTTGAAGACGCAAAAGCTGCAGTTCAATCTTTAATTGATCAAAGTATGGACTGGAAAACTATTGAAAAATTAATTAAAGTGGAACAAGGTAAAAATAACAAAATTGCACAATTAATTGTTTTGCCTTTAAATTTAAAAGCTAATAAAATCACTTTAAAATTACCAACTGAAGTTGAATATGAAGATGAACAAAATGATAGTGATAGTGATGAATCTGATACTGAAAGTGATACTGAAAGTGATTCTGAAAGTGATTCTGACAATGATTCTGATGATGATTCTGATAATGATTCTAAGATCAAATCAAATAATAAAAAATCAAACCCTAAACCTAAAAATACAATCAATGTTGTTATCAATCTAGGTTTATCAGCTTTTGCTAATGCATCAACATACTTTGAAGTTAAGAAATCTACTGTCGAAAAACAAAAAAAAGTTGAACAATCAGCTACAAAAGCTTTGAAAAACATTGAACAAAAAATTCAAAAAGATTTAGCTAAAAATTTAAAACAAGAAACTGAGGTGTTGAAAAAATTAAGAAATCCATATTTTTTTGAAAAATTCAATTGGTTTATTTCAAATGAAAATTATTTAATCATGTCTGGTAAAGATGATACTCAAACGGATATGATATACCATAGATATATCCAACCAGATGATATTTATGTGAGTGCTGATGTTGATGGTTCAAGTCAGGTCTTTATTAAGAATCCAAATAAAGGTGAAGTTTCACCCTCAACTTTAACTCAAGCTGGTATAATGGCTTTAGCTACTTCAAAGGCATGGGATAATAAAATGGTAACATCTCCATGGTGGTGTTATGCAAATGAAATTACTAAAAATGATATTGATGGAAAATTATTGAAAGCTGGGAATTTTAGATTCTTGAAAGAAAAAAATTTCTTACCTCCTGCACAATTAGTTATGGGGTTTGCTTTCTTATGGAAAATTAAGACTGAAGAAAATTCTAAGCAAAATGAAACTGGGGAAGATGATGAAGATGATGGTACTGTTGAACAAGAAGACAAGAAAGCTCCTGTGGAAGGTTTAAACGCATTGAAGATTAGCGAAAATTCTCAAGAACCTAATTCATCTGAAGAGATTGTTAAGGAAGATTATGAATATATCCCTGAAGTTGAATCAGTAGAAACAGAACTTGATGATACTGTCAGTATTGCTGATACAGATTATAGATCAACAATATCCACCAAAAAATCTACTAAACCAGTTAGAGGTAAAAAATCTAAATTAAAGAAAATTCAAGAAAAATATGGTGATCAAGATGAAGAAGAACGCTTTTTAAGAATGGAAGCACTAGGTACATTAAAACAACGTTCTAAAAGAGAAGCTGAATTAAAAGAACAACAATTGAAAAAACTTGAAATTAAAAACAAAGTTGAAAAACGTAAAAGAATTGAAGAAATTACTGCCACAAAATATGCCAATGCTCAAGAAAATATTAATTATGAAGCTATATTAAATGAATTAGCACCAACAATCACAAACGAAGATGAAATTTTTGAAGTTATCCCAGTTTTCGCTCCATGGAATGCATTAAACAAGTACAGATATAGAGTTAAAATTCAACCTGGTAATACCAAGAAAGGTAAAGCAATGCAAGAAATTTTACATTATTTCATGATCAGACCTGTTGATGCCTCAGAACATGATCGTTTATATGATTGGCCAAGAGAACATGATGCTATTAAATCCCTAAAAGACACTGAATTATTACCATCATTGTATGTTAGTAAAGTAAAAGTTATGCTTCCAGGTCAAGCTTCAGCCTCTACCAAAAAAAATGGTGGTAATTCAGGTAAGAAACCTTCTAAAAAGAAGAAATAAAGAAATTTTATGGACTGTGGTATAATGTTTGATTTATAAATGAAGATTCATTATAATATATTCAAATATGAAAATGTCAACATCATTATTGTTCTACGGTGAATCTTTCATATAACATATTCAATTACATATTATATCAAAACTTTTAACTAAAAGTAGCAAAATGAAATTAACTAAATATCAACAGCTCTCAAATCACATGGTTTCCATAGTTCTTTTTTCTTATGATCCTTTTTTTTCTCTAGATTCTTTCAAAATTGCAAGTTCTTTTCTTCTCTTAACCTCAATCTTCATTTTATAAATCATACTGAAATCTTGATCACACCATAAGTCTGCTTCACCTGAATCTTTAGCATCCTCAAAAAACTTTGAATGTGAAAAATCATAAATATAAGCTTCATCACCATCAACACAGACATTCGATAGTTTAATGTCCCCGTGTGCAATACCTGCTCTATGTAACAATTTCACTTGATTTTCCAAATTTTTGAATTGTTCTTTTGTTTTTGGTTTATGATTCACAAAAGGCAACTCTTCCATTATGATGAAATCTCCATATAAAGGAATCTCATCTGGAATCCTGGCACCAGTTTCTTTTATCACAGCGTCATAGAGAGTCAATCCAGATTTTAACTTTTTATCTTTCAAATGATCTATAGCAACATGTTTATCGACAATAAACCTTGAGAAATGATTCCCATAATTAAAGATTCTTGGAGAATTAATCTGTGTTTTCAAATGCAATTTATTAAAATTGGTGATGATCTTATACATAGAAAGTTCATTTTGCATTAAATTGTGGCAATCATTTTATAACTCATCAATCCCATATTTATGGTTGTAACACCCATAAATTTCATAAATTTGATCCCAACATTCTTTAATGGACATCGGAGCACCAAATGGATCATTAATAATAGGGTCATCACCATTATAAATTGCACAACCTAAACCAAGTAAGTGTGTTACTGGAGTGATTTTTAAAACAACATTAGGACTGATTTTTGTGGATTCAAAATCTTCTTTGGTGATCAATCCATCAGAATTGAAAATCTTTTGGTAATATTCATCTCCATTGAATCTAAAAGCAAGGGATGTACTGGAGGTGAATGGATTTAATAATTTCATTGTTCTGATTTTATATCTATGAATGGATTGAACAGTTTTTGGTATATTCCATTCTTCTATTATTTCATTCATTTGATTTGTTTTATTTCTTAATCTAGAACTGGCATTCTGACTAACAACTTCACTTACACCTAGAACAGCCTCATTTAATTTACGTCTTTTGGTTGAATTGTTTTCTTGATCGGTGGAATCAAGTGAGGATCCAACAGAATTCACCGGGATATTGGGATCCTTCGTATGGTCTTGAGGTTTCATTAAGGTTTCAAGAACTACCCCAAAAGCTTTAGTCCAAGAACTTGAGTGTTCATGATTATTCATACTTTGAGAAACTATGGAACTATTATGTTTTTGATATATTTCTTCAGTGACTGGTGTCATATTGTTACCCATTAATGTTTCAAAAGGCACACACCTTTTATTTAAAATTTCAATAAGGAGAGCAGAAAGTAAAAACAAAGTTGACTTTGGCGTCATGTTGTTTTTATGGTGCAAATTATTTGTCATAATTGAATATACAACTGGTTTTAAATCATTCTCAACTGATTTTTGTGCTTTCTTTGGGTTTTTATTAGGGGAACTAAAACTTGTATCACCACTACCAGTATCAATCTTATGCACACCATTAAACTTCAAGAAGCCTCTAGGATGGTAATCCTCTATATTCTCTTCAAAGTTCTCTTGCAAAGTAAACATATTTTCTGTAGTTTCTTGTTCTTGATCCGTTAAAGCATCAACATCTTCATTATCAAATAACTTCTCAAAATCAAAATAGAGCAATAATGTAGAAACATAGTCACTTATTATATAAAAATTGGTTTTGTTGCAAATGGTGTAACCAATAATTTGGGTTAATGGTTCACTGATGTTGTTGTTATTTATGAGGTGCTTTATATTTCCACCACTGTTAAATGTTAAGTTAAAATTTTTAACTTCAATGGCTGTAATCCTTTCAAAATTGCTTGTAAATACACTATTGCTTGGTTCAGCATGTAAAGCACCATTTGAATTCTGTAAAACATCACTAAAATTTTCATCAATTTCAATAACTATGTCTTCAGCCATTAAAACAGTTTCTAAACACTCTTTGTTTAAATCAGATAACAATCTTGTTTCAGGAATTCTCATTTTGGTTGGTTTCCCTTTATTAGTTTTAAAAAGCTTTGATGATGGTAGTGGATCAACTTGTGATATATATTGAACCATTATTGAATTAATGAAGTCAGTTATTGGTTGTATAGATTTTTGTTGTAGTGTTGCTTGAATAGCGCTTTCTTCTAATTGGATATCAGACAGTTCAGTTGGTAATAAGTGGATTGTTTTAAAGAATTTAAGCAAAAGTAATCCCAATTTTTTCAAATTCAAGTCAGTTGGGTTATTAGAATTAATGTCATTGAAGAAAGCCTTATTTAATACAGCTTCTAAGTACATTTCAAAAAAAATGATATCACTATTATCAATTTCTAATAAGCCTAAAGACCCTGGTCCTAAAAGACATTTTCTTGTTAAAGTTGAGAATTTTGACCGAGAGTGTGTAACTGTACAATTATCTGTTCCATAATCAAATGTGGATTTTAGGATATCTTGTTTTACTTCAATAGTTGTATCAAGAATATCCAATCTTGGATGTAATTTCCCATTAACAAATATAAAAACAGGAAAAACATACACGAGTTTGTAGATTTTGGTGGACCACCAAAAATCTGATTCTTCATCGTGTTTGTTTTCATTGATTGCGTTGATAATTTTTTGACTTTGGACTTTGCTTGGGTCTTTTAATGCGGAAATCAATATTTCAAAAATATTCACAATATCTAAAATAATAGTTAGTAATTCATTTCCAAACAACAAGTTAATTAATAATATATAGTTGCAGCTTTCTAGTCAAAACTGTTCTTACAGGAATTAAATGTTGACACTGAATCAAGTACATCATTTGATAAGTAATCCACATCAAAATAAACATCAACTCCATTTGAATCTCTAATGATATCATGGTAGTCAATTTGGTCTAAGGGAAGTCTTAGGAACTTCCCTAAGTTTTTTCCAATTTGAATAAATTGATCAATTGTAAATAACGACATTTCTCGTTTAATTTTTGTTCTTTGATACTTTGATAATATGAGTTGAGAGAACAATACCAGTCAAATTTTGACACAAAAACTGGTGTCCTGATGTTCAGTACAGTGTTCCCCTCATAATTCCCGGCTAAGAACTGTAACCCGCCAGTATACTCTATTTAAAATCATATACAATGTCAAAATCTATTAAAACTATACACACTATTTCGGTAGGCATTAATGTTCATACGTTTCTAAATAAAAAGAGTAGTTGTTTTTACAGAAAATTAACATCTATCCATATTTTTGATGATAATCATAAACTAATACTAAACTCACTCAAAGCCAAATCTTCAATGCCCATTTCATACTCTATTTTTGCATGATGTGGTTGATAATCTAACATTGTTGGATATTTCTGTCTTAAATTATTAAACACTTGAACAAATCTATCACTTTGTTCAACATAATCTCCTTTATAATTACGTAATTTTAATCTTCCAAAATATGGAACATATTCAGTTTCACCATTTTTACGTACACGCTTATTTGAGTCAAGATATTCTCTTTGAATTTCAAAATGTTCAAATTTTAACTGACCTTTATTTTGTCTTCTTTTATAACTTCGACGTTGTAAATCTGTTAACATCTTGCGAACTTTTTGAACATTACGTACTCCAATATTTCTTCCTTGGGAACCACCTTCATAATCATCATTATTTTTAGTGGATTGAGTGGTGTCTAATTTTCTTCTTCTTCTTCCTTTGATTGGTGTATCATTTTCAGTCTTTATGTTTGTATTTTCAATAGTTTTTTGTGACATTATTGGACTGGGTATTGCTGCATTAGTACTAGTCCCACTAATTTGACTATCTTGAGAATCACCAGCTTCATCCATCATTGAATAATCTTCATTAAGTTCGGATGCTAATCCAGAAACATCTTTTTGATCTGTATTTAAATTTAAAACTCCACCATTAATAAATCTATTACTATCTTCAGCCAAAAATTTAACACGTTGTTTATACAGTTTATTTCCAAATTCAACTTCTTCAGGAGTTTCAACATCATATGGTCCATGAGCTTTTTTCAACATTGGTCTTGCTCCAAATGGATTTCTACCAACTTGTTCATCTGATAAATCAGTTTCCAAATAATTGTATAATAACCATAAAAATAAATTTGAACGATCTTTTGGATCATATTTGGCATTCATAAAAATATCAAAAAATGAATAATCTAACCACATGAAATATTTTTTAGTAACTAATTCTTCAGCATTACACATTAAAAAAATTAAATTTATAACATTTGTCTTTGGTTTTTTTTGAATATTTTCCAATAAAGTTAATGTATTTGGTTCATGATTATCATCACAACATGCTTTTAATATTGATTTTAATCTAGGAGTATCTTGTAATTGTTTATCATTATGTTTTTCATTAGATTTATCATCATCTTTATAATTCACTTGAAGACAAGGAATTGGATGATAAGTTCTTAATTGGGATTTCATATCAGGAACAAAATTGATTGTTGTATTCATTCTTCCAACATTAACTAATAAACAAATCATACTTGTTGGTATTGACATATTTAATTCATTTAATAACCTATCTTTTAAAACTTTTGAACATTTAGAACTATGTGCAATTGTCTTTATATATAATTCAGCAAATGTTAATTTTTTACGACCAAATTGTGCAGGTTCAGGATCAATATCATAAGTTTTAACATTATCTTTTGAATTTGGAAATGGATCAGAAAATGCACGAACTTTATTTTCAAATAAATTTTTTAATAATTCATATTGAATATCTTTTCTTAGAAATGGAGCACCATCTTCTTTTTTCAAATGCCTTGATCTTGCTGAACTTAATACAGCTGTTGTTTTATATGCACCTTTTCTTGATTTTTTATTTGGAGTGAATTTTGATGGATGATTTAAAGTAGCTGTTATTGGAATATGTGAATGTCCATTAGAACTATTTGGTGTTGAAGTAGTACTAGTTGAACTTGTTTTGTCATTTTTCTCTAATTTTGGGGACTTAAAATTTGTTTTTGTTTTAATAGGTTGAAATGGTGGTATTGATTGACTAGATGTTTCAAAAATTTCATCTTGTTGTTCATTAATTGATTGAGGAGTTTCTGGTTGTTCTTGTTGTTGAGTTAATGGTTGAATTTGTGGTGGTGGAATCTGTTGTTGAATTCCATAAATTTGAGAAACTGATGGAGCAGGTGGTGTTGTTATTGATCTAATATCCATAGTATTTGACATAACACTCATTGGAGGTAATTGAGTATTACCAAAATGTTGTTGAGAAGAATCAACAGAAGGTTGAAAAACTTCATCATCTTGATTTAATAATGCATTAACACTAGAAGAACTTGTGGAAGGAGGCATTTCAGTTGTTTCACCTCCAGGAACAATTGGTTTAATACTTGATTGTGATTCTGTTCTTGGTTCAGGCGTTGTCGACGTCATCATCACATCGTGCACAGGATCATACCTCTGTGGTGCCATTGTTTAATATAAATTGATAAAAACTCCTTTCTTCTTATTATAATTCCATGTCTTTTAAAGCTTTGTAGTTGTTTTTTTTTTCGTGTTCAAGTTACATTTAAAAATTTAGCAAAACACCCGAACACCACACTAACTTCACCAGTTTATTGAAGTGAATTAAAGGGGTCTTTTTAATGTTAATTTACAAATTGATTTTGAATATATTATTTATTGTAAGTTTACCTATGTATTTTCTATTAATGTTCTGAGTGCTTTTTCCAAACCATATTGTGATAATAAATCCTGGAATACCTCGTTATATGCAGCATTAACATTCACAATGGAATGAAGTTTCCCATCATGTTTAGTATAAGTAATATCCCATAAAAATTTTGTATTATTATATTCAAATTTATTATTAAAAATGTTTTCTATTGGTTTTCCATATTCTCTTTGTAATTTGTTTAAAAATAATAATCTTTGATTTAATAATAAATATAATTCATTCAATGTAAATAAGAAATCATTTATATTTTTAGTTTGTTCATGATATCGTATTAATTCTTGAGCAATTGTATTTAATCTATTATTTGATTTTTTAATTATATTTAATTTTTGAACTGAATAAGAACCTTGTTGTTTAATTAATTTTAAAATAATTTGGAATTTTAATATATTTTTAAATTGAACTTCAAATTTAATAAATTTAACTAATTCTGAATCATTAGTATCTTCTGGATATTCAAATGTAATTTTTGATGTAATATTAGATATTTTTAAATCAGGATATAATTTTTTTAAATATTCAATTCTTGTAGCCCAATTTCTTAAAGGTAAAGCATCATATTTATCATATTCATCAACATCATCATCATCATTCATAGCATCAACATCAATTTTTTTAACAGATTCTTTAGTATTAAATTTAGAATTAGAACCACCATTTTTATCTTCTTTTTGAACTAATAATTCAAAAATTAAATTATGTTCTTCATTATCCAAATCATCTTCTTCTTCTTGATTTTTCAAATCATTCAATTGAATTTCTAAAGATCTAACTTCTTTATTTAACTGATTTCTTTTAACTAATAATGCTTCTTTTTCTGATTCTAATTTATATTCTTTTAATTTTGCAGTCTCTTGTATTGGTGATGAAGATCTAACTATGCTAGAAGAAGCTTTATTACCTGTTGATGGACCATTACCATCTTCTGAAAATAGATCTAGTGGATTATCCATGCTATAGGGTGGTATTGTATTGAATGTGATATTAATTGTTCGTGTTTGTTTACTTTTTAAAACTATGCAGCATTAAAAAGTTCTGAAGATTATTTAAACTTTTTACGTAAAGGAGAAATAAATCTTTGAATTTTCTTATTTAATGACTTTAAAGATGATTTTAAGTTATTTTTTGACATTTAAAATTATATTTATCATAATATTTCACTTTTACGGGGAATTCTTCAGTATCATATATAAATATGAAGGATCCCAGTACTACAAATTTAAATTAATTAAAAATACTAAAATAATCTAATATTAATTAAACATATATAAATCCATAAGAGATACTGTAATAATAACTTGAAGATTATCTTTAATATAATTTTTTATTTAATGAATATCCATCATTTTTCGTTTTCTGAAAATTTTTAAAAAAGTAAAACATCAACACAACATACAACAAATACAACAAATAAATACAAAATGGTTTCTCAACCAGAATTGAAAAAAGTCAGTTTATTTGTGTTCTTTAGTTTTTGTACTTTATTAACTTGTTATAGTATATGGATAAGAGAGTTTTAGTTCATTTAAATGGTTCAAGAAAAGTTACTGGTAATTTAAGAGGATATGATGTATGTTACTATATTTATTAAATGGGAGATATTTTAACAATTTTTTTTTTAGATTTTTTTAAATATTGTTCTAGAGGAAGCTGTTGAAGAAAGTGATAAAGATAGTGCACAAATTGGGTCTGTTGTCCTTAGAGGTAATTCTGTTCTTTCAATTGAATGCCTAGAAAGTATATGAAATCAAAGAAAAAAACCACTACAAATCTTAAAAATGAATTCATATTGTATATTAGAAACATCAATAAATTTTTTATTTAATTTAAATTAAAATCTAGTTTGCATTTCAATACCAGCATTTGAATAACCACATTTTTCGTAAAATCCAACATTTTTTGGATCACAATCCAGAATAACTTTATAAGCACCAGAATCTTTAGCAATTTTACTTAAACTATTAATTAAAATTTTACCTAATTGTTTACCTTGTTGATTTTTATCAACTGCAATATCTTCAATATGACCAACATATCCACCTTGATGAATTAATTTTTCTTCAATGAAAACCATACCAGTAGCAACTACAATATCAGTAGTAGTATCAACTATAACTAATGGATTATAAACATGAGCACCTTTTAAAGTTTTTATATTATCCCATTGTTTAACAATATTTGAAAATTCATTTTGAGTAATATCACCAACAGTTGTTAAAACACTTAAAACTTTTAGAACGCCTCTATTATAATCAGCGCTCTCAATCCTCCTTATAGTATAACCTTCTGGTAAAGAAATCATCTTTTAATCAGTTGTTCAATGTTTGTTGTTGTTTGTTGTTGTTTGTTGTTAAGTTTTTTACCTGGAACGAAAACATGACACCTAACGCGTAACTATAACACGTAAGTAAATAACAAAAGAAATAGAAGTTATTAAGATGAGTGAACTTTATAACAAATTAGAACAACAAGCGCTGTGTGATAATTCCATTTTAAAAGAAAGCGCTGTACGACAAGTTGAATTAGATAATGTTTATTTTACACATCTTGAGAATGATATTAAATCTAAACAAAATATGATTGAAAGATCAACTTTTTGGCTTCATAAGAGTCAAGAAAATGATATTAATGATATAAAACATAAGATCAATCAATATGCAATTACAAATACTCAACTTGGTTATAAACATGAACGTGGTGATACTATTAATATAGCAATGGCTGTAAATAAATTTAGTAAACAAATTGAACAAAGTAAACAAACTTTATTTAAACTTGAACAATATGAACAAGAGTTAGATCAAGAAATTAAACATCAACAAGAATTGATAAATCAATTGAAATATTTCCAACAAAATTATAACATAGAACAATCACCATATAAACAACGATTAATAAAATTACAAAAATATGCAAAAGAGCTCTCTATAAAATGATATTTAAATGATATAGGAAATAAAAAATCTATGTAATAACAAATAATGAAGAAATTTGTAATGAAATAATAATAAAAAGCATAAATGAAAAATCATCAAGAAAAAATTTCTAATTGTCAAAAATTGATTAAAGATTAAAATAAAAAATTGTTAAATATAAAAAGAACGAATGTCATCACAAATTAAAAAAATTAAAGTTAAAAAAAAATAGTTAAAGAAGAAAAAAAAACATCATTAAAACCAAATAAAAATCAGAAGCATCTCAATTGTAAGTAACTTTATTCCCAGATCTTTTCAATCTCAAACTTTCTCTTTTTCTCTTACTTGTTGCATTAAATAATTCTTCAGGTATATTAAGTAATTGAGCTTCAGAGATTGAATCATTTCTACCTGGTGTCATACTACCTGAATCTGAAGTTTTCATTTCTGGCATAAAAGATGGTTGTAAACCACTCTGTGAACCTTGTGGTTGTTGATATGATGGATTAAAATGTTGTTGTTCTGGATATTGTGGATATTGTGGATATTGTGGATATTGTGGATATTGTTGATGAGTTTGTTGAGGTGGTAATTCAAAATTAAAATAACCAATATCTTGTTGCTGCTGTTGAACATTAAATGATAATGCTTGTGGAGTACCAACAGTTGGGGTCATCGTACCATTAAATTTATTGCATAGATTAACATTTGGGAAACTTGATATAGAAGCAACACTATTTGATCTTGAAGCATTTGCACTACTAATTCGACATAATTGAATCAATTTTTGTCTAATAATGGTTAAGGAATAATTATTCACTTCAATACCAATATCAATACCTTTATCTATAGCCAATTTTAAAGCATCTTTACTAACATTATTTAAAATTCCAGCTGGTGGATTATTTTCATTAAATGGAGTAATTGTTGGATTTGATTGATATGATAAATAAGTTTCCATTAAAACATTTTCAAATGGTTCACTTAATTTATAATGAGATGCAAATGTACTATAACTGAAATCATTATTAAATCCACTTAAATTTGAAACTGAACTTGAAATACTTGAAACAGATGAAGTTCTACCACATAAAGGAGGTTCTGGCCATCCACCTGATGTTTGATCAATTGGTGTTTGAACTGGTGTAATTTGAGACATTAATGAGTCTTCATCAACATCAACATCCATAGTATCCATGTTTGGGATGTGTAATGGAAATTTTTTAGCAAACATGAAGGTATTAATAGTGAGTTTGGGGATAAAGATGGATAGGATTTTTTCTTTTAAAGATATGTGTATCAGTTTAATCCAATATGAAATGAAATTGAATATGAAATCTGAATAACTTTTTTCCACTCGCGTATTAAATCAAAATCTAAGTGTTTCAACAAAAAAAAGGGAGTGTACCAAGGCTTGTGTATATCAGTCTAGTATAGGCTGTGTATAAACTCTTTAATGAAAGAATATATAGCGAAACAAATAACGATGAATATTCAACAAACAAAGATAAACTATGAAGATAAAAGTATTAAGTAAAAGAAAGGAAACAATCGAGATTCCTTGTCTTAATTATGAAGTTGTCAGAGTTGTTCCTGTTGCCTGTACTAAAAAAGTGAAATTAAATTGAATTATGTTTCCATATCGGGAAACACGCGTCATCTTGCTGGCTGTCTGCCTGACGACGATCTTAAAAAAAAAAAAAAAATAAGTTTGACGCGTCAGTCACGTGTTTAAACTTAACACTTTCACGTGATGTCAATTTTTTGACGTTGAATCTAGAACTAATTTTTAGTTTGTGCATATAAATAAAGATGCATATATTGTGTACATAAATCCTACATTTATATTTTTAAAAAAATATGTACCAAAATTAAAAATTATAAAATATCAAGAATCATTCAATGATTCGAAAGAAATTAAAAAAAGTAGGTATACGAAAATATAATTAAAAGACCGTTTCAATCAAAAGAAGTAGAAGAAAGAAACCAAAAGGGCCAAAGTGGAACCAGCAGCTAATTTAACACCAGCAGCTGAGTAAGTTGAAACAGTGATTGAAGTTGATTCAACTTCTGGAGTTGATGGAGTAGATGGAGCTGGGGCTGGAGCTTCAGAAGATGGAGCTGGAGCTGGGGCTTCAGAAGATGGAGCTGGAGCTGGGGCTTCAGAAGATGGAGCTGGAGCTGGGGCTTCAGAAGATGGAGCTGGAGCTGGGGCTTCAGAAGATGGTAATGGACAGTAAGTGGTGATTTCAGTAATAGTGTTATCAACAGTGGAAGTAACAACAGTGACACCAGTGGTAACTGGAACATCAGTACATTTGTTTTCTTCACAAGAAGTAACAGTGATAATAGTGGTAGAAACATCAGTTTCAGTAGTGGTAGTGTTACCATATGGAGCAACTGGAGTAGAAGCAGCAGCAGAATCATCAGAAGCTGGTGTGGAATCATCAGATGGAGCTGGGGCAGTTGAAACATCAGATGGAGCTGGGGCAGTTGAAACATCAGATGAGGCTGGAGTAGAGTCATCGGATGAAGCTGGAGTAGAGTCATCAGATGAAGCTGGAGCAGTAGAGTCATCAGATGGAGCTGGAGCAGTAGAGGTTTCGGCTGGAGTAGTGTTATCCTTTGGAGAAGTAGCTGGCTCGGTTGGTTTTTCATCTGGCTTAGTAGAAGTAGTTTGAGCTGGAGTAGTCTTTTCATCTGGTTTAGTAGTTGAAGTAGATTCATCACAGTTACCCAAGTAAGAACAACCTTGGATACCATAATCTGGAGTATAAGTATCAGATAAAGTAGTAGAACATCTTTCGGTACCAGTTGGTTCAGTTGGATCACCACAAGCAGCTAAAGCTTCTTCAACATAAGTACCATAGTACTTCCATAAAGTCCAACCACAGTTCAAACATGGATCAACATATTGCTTGAATGCAGCTGAAGAACCACATAGACAGTCTTTGTCATATGGTGCCTTGTAAGTGTTATCTTTGTTTGTTGAACATTTTTGACCTTCAATAATTAACAAACCACAAGAAGCATGACAAGCAATAGAAGCACAGTCATCAGCAGAGGCAGCCATGGCATAAGCTTCTGGATCTGGGTGGGCCATAGCTTGAGCTTCAGCATAAGCTTCAGCATAAGCTAAAGCTGCAGCACTGGCTTGTGGGTTTGCAGAAGCCCATGGTAAAGCATCGGCAATTGGGTTAGCAGCAGCTAAAGCCAACAAAGAAGTTAATGGGATAATAAAGCGAGCGACCATTGTAAAAGTTTTCTTTTTTTTTATAAAAGAGTATTAATTTTTGAAGATTATTTTAAATGGAAGAAAACTATAGGGATTAATACCAGTATTTATACATCTGGATATCCCCTCAGATTTAGAAGAAAGGTGACTTAAGCATAAATAAGCATGAACACACCTTCAACACCTGTTTCTTCCTTGGTTTTCAACTCATATTGCTTGTTATTTTTTCGGTCGAACAGTTTTTAACAGCACCCTAATGCATAAAACACCCAAAAACATATTTCTTGAATGATTGAAATCACTTAAAAAAAAGTTAAAAGAGTTTAGTAGAAAGGTATTGGATGGATTTTTTGAAAGATAGACAATATCATATAAAAAATTTGTCTTTTTCGGTTTTCTTTTCCATCAATTTTTAATGTTGTTATGTATTGTTTTGTAAACAATATTACATCTAAAATTTAGTTTCCGATATCTCAGACTGTCCGTCCAAATTAGGATACAAAAGATTCTTAATTCAGTGAAGAAGCATTTACGAAGGGAAATTAAGTTAATGAAATGAATTAGCAACTATAGAAATCTATGAAAGGGTACTTTGTAAGTTGTTTATGAATTAAAATCATAATGATATGTATGATGTACCTATTAAATGATTGTTTATGAATAAATAACTTGATAAGAAGTATAGCACATTGCAACAGCACCAATAACCAACAAGACATAATCCAGAACTTTCCCCCAAATATCTTCTTCAACAGCTTCTGATATTTCGCCTCTTATCAAATGTAAAGTAGAAGATCTTAAATGCAGTAATGGTGGATACATGTAAACTAATGGGATACAAGCAAAACAACCAACAAATGAAACAAATCTATCCAAATTAGAAGCCCCGAACCAAGCGATAGCAACACAACAAGACATCATTAAAGTTCTGTATAAATTCTTCAACCATTTTGTTAATGGATCAATATTACCAGATTTATAATTATGGAAGATTCTTTTCTCAATAATACCAATGGCTGGGAACATTTGTAAAGGAACTGATAACATGATTGCAATTGAATAAAAAAATTGAATTAAATTGACAAATATATTTGATTGTGGTAAATTTAATAAAATAACGGTTTTAACTGATTCACCATAAGCTAAATAGCCAATTGTTGCAATTGTTGTCATTAATATAGTGATTGTAATAATAACCATTAATAAAACATATGGGAATTTTTCTGGATGTGCCATAGAATCTTGAATTGGAATAATTAACCCGATACCTTCAAATGCAAAGATTGCAGTACCAATAAATAAAGAAAACTTATCATAATTGATAAATAATTCAACTTGTTTAACACCATTTTGTAATATTTCAGCTGATGTAAAATATAGCACAATTAATAAACCAGCTAAAATACAAAAATTTGCTAATAAAGATGTCACTGATAACTTTGCAACATTTCTAATGAAAGATAATGGGATAAAAATGCATAATTGGAAAACAAAAATTGTTAAATATTGAATGTCTAAGTTCAAAGTATTGTGTAAAAAAGCTTGTAAATTATCTGCTGTAAAGATCACATATGCAGAAGAAAATCCAATTTGTGTTAAAACTAAAGAAATTAAAATCATATTTTTCATCCATTTCCCATAAAGAGTTGCTCCAATCTCACCGAATGAAGACACATTTGTAGCAACTTTTGCTTGAACTAAAATGTAATAACAATAGTAAGAATAAGCACCAAATACTGCAAGCATCCCAATACTAAATAATAACCCACCATTACTAAAAGCCTTAGCTAAAAATAAAACACCTGTACCAACAAACGACTTCAACATTAATAAGAATGCTTTTAAAGTTGAAGTAGTACCTTGAGCTGAATTAATATTAGAGTTGGCTCTTTCATTTTGAATTAATGGGGTATTTTCATCATCTAAAGACAATTCATCAGATCCAGGAGTTATAGCAAATTCATCTTCAAAATCTTCACCAGCAAAATGACCATAAAGATATAAGAATTCAATAAAATTTCTGGTTAAAAATGGGACTTGTTTAATTTCTTCATCTTTTAAGTTTGCTCTTTCTTTTGCTTTAGATAATAAAAATTCACGTCTAAACCCACCAGGAACATTTATACCGCTAGCACCTGATGATCTTCTTTCACTTAATCCAGTATTTACTAATAAATCAGGAGAAGAGTTTGTTCTTTTTATTGAACCTGGAGATTTTTTTTGTTTCAATAATCTTGTTATATCTCCACCTTCAGTGGTTATATCATCATCGTTAAGATATTGTTGGATATTTGAAGAAGTTTCTGGAGTTTGACTAGTGGCAAAAGAAGGTTGTTCAACATCTATGAGAACAGTAGGAGTTGAGCCTGGATGTGGATGACTGTTGTTATTAGCATGAAAAGATGAATGAGTAGAACCTAAAGATTGATCTATAAGCTGTGATTTAATAGTTCTTGGAGAATCTGATAATAATGGTGATCCAAGTTTGGCTGTTGATAGTCTTCTAAGTCTATCATCACGGATAGATCGTGGAAGTGACATGATGGTATTACTTGTTTTGTTGTGGTTTGAAGTATTATTTGTCAGTATTGATCTTGCTTAGTGTTTATAGTCTTGTTTGATTTGTTTATCAAATTGTTTCATCTGTCTCGCTGTGTCTTGATGATTTGAGTATCTTTGACGCGTTATCATGCAACGCCGTGGTAAAACAGTGGATGAGTTAGGGTTATTAGGGTTATTAGGGCTAGTAGGGCTAGTAGGGCTATTTTAAAACTAGTCTGTAAATACAGTAAGAGAGAATAAATAATAGATACAATTTAGCCTATATCACACTTATATTAAACCATTCATCAATTGCGCAACCACTCCGGTGCTTTCTCCTTATCAATTTTAATAGTTCTTTTGTCAAAAGCTTCAATCATCAATTCAACCAAGATTCTACCACCACGACTACCAGTAAATCTTCTATATTCCTCACTTACACTTGCCAAATTCCACCCTTGTAAGCGTCGTAGACAGCCAACAACAGTACCTGTACGATGACGACCCATACCACAACACACTAGCAATGGATAATTCTCTTTATCAGCAATTATGTTCAAAGCTTGAATAATACTGGATTCTGTTAACCCATCCCAAGGATTATCACCCCCATCTGGATTTATTCCTGCAAAATTCAATTTAATTTGTTCTTCATCTGCAAATTCCAATAATTCATCTAAGGGATCTTCAGAAGCTAACCATACTATTGAACGTAAATGTAATTCTTTTAAAAATTCAAAATTAATTTTTGAAGGTTGACCAGAACGATATAAGTATTTCTCTACTGGGCAAAAATTCAATGGTGGAACAATCCTTAACAATGGTGGGTTCTTAATAGTGATTAATGGACCTTGAGATTTTCTATAATGTTCATGTTGTTCTAATTCTGCAGTTGTATATTCTTCTCCGTCATCATCAAACTAAAATAATGTTAATATACAATACCTTCATTTACTAACACTTATTAATTCATTACCGTATTATTGTAATCCATTCTTTCTATTGTTCTTTTCTATATTAATTTTTGTTAACTTAATGGTGTAAATTGGATTCTTTTTTCTCCTTTGAATTTCAATGAAAAACAACACATCAATAAAACAATTGGAAATAACAACAACAACAACACAATTATCATCAACAACAACAACAATTGTTAATTACTAAACTTTAAATCATTATAAGATGGCCAAAAAACAAACACCAACAACAGCAACTACAACAACAACATCAGCAACAAATTCAATCACAGAATTTACAAATTCAATTAATAAAACAGTTCAATCTTATTTTGAAGAACAAACCCCAAAAACTTTATTAATTGATTCATTTTTGGTTTTTTTGGTTTTAGTTGCTTTAGTTCAATTCATCTTTGTTATTTTAGTTGGTAATTTCCCTTTTAACGCGTTTTTGGGTGGGTTTATTTCAACTGTTGGTCAATTTGTTCTAACTGTTTCTCTTCGTTTACAATCAAATGCTCAAAATAAATCAACTTTTAAGCAAATATCTCCAGAAAGAGCTATTGCTGATTATATTTTTGCTAGTTTGATCTTACATTTCATCATTTATCACTTCATTAATTGAGTAATAGTATATACATTAATTAAAAGAAAAAACATTAGATTAAAAAACAATAGATTCTTGTAAAGTCAATTAAACTCTCTAAAATCTTCAATATTAATTATAAAAAAATACAAAATTTCAAATATATAGTTCATGCAATAACACAACATCCACCAGATTCTTTACTTTCTGTTGTTGGTTTAACATTTTGATTTCTTGATGAATTGTTTTGAGTTGGTTTAGAACTATTTTGAACATTCCCACCATTATTTGGATTCTGCACAGCCTGCTGTGTTTCTTTTTGGAATTGGTCACCAACATTAGCTTGTTGATTAACACCACCTGCACCATTTTGTTGATTAATACCGTTATTACCAGCTCCTGCAATAACATTAGAATTACTAATTGAACCACTAATATTTGAAGTATTTTTGTTTCTAATTTTACGAACCAAGTTGAAAAAAGCTTCATCAACATTAATCCCTTGTTTAGCACTAGTTTCCAAAAATTCACAATTAAATTGTTTAGCTAATTTTAAACCTTCTTCATAACTAACACTACGTTCTTCTGTTAAATCACTCTTATTACCAACCAATAAAATTGGAACATCTTCAGTTTCTTTAACACGTAAAATTTGTTGATAAAATGTACTCAACTCATTAAATGATTCTCGTTCAGTAACTGAATAAACTAATAAAAACCCTTCACCTGTTCTCATATATTGTTCTCTCATTGCACTATATTCTTCTTGACCAGCTGTATCTAAAATATCTAATAAGGCAACTTCATTATCAATAGCAACTTGTTTTCTATATGAATCTTCAATAGTTGGATCATATTCATCAACAAAATGAGATTGAATAAATTGAATAGTCAATGCTGATTTACCAACACCACCACCACCAACAACAACTAAAACATCCTCCTTAACTGTATGGCTCTAAAAAAATAGTTAATATTGATGCAGTGTAATTAAAAACGTGGAACATACATTAGACATCTTTTTTTTTTAATTAATTAATTCAACTGTTTAAAAGAAAAACCACCTTCAAAATTTTTTAGCACAATAACTTTAATATCTTGTTTTAACAAATTTCAATCAACTTCTCCAAATACTTTTATTTTATCCGTACTGGTCGAAATCTTGAAAAAAAATATTAAAATTCTCGAAATTGGTTTAAAACAACAATTTGATTTCCAATTAGGGTAATTTCCTGCTTTTGGAAATATTGCAGTTAAAATATGCAATTAAATACATATGGTTGCATGTGTCTACATATCTAACCACTAAATAATTATCATATCTTATCTTTCTTACTATCTATCTATTTAATCAAATAAACCCCAATACTTCTCAACATCATAATCACCACTAGGTTTCCAGTAATCATTGAATGTTGTAAACAAAATTGTGCGTTCTCCAATTGTATCAACTATTGATTTGACTGCAATTAATTGATTCTCTTTTGATGGGTGTCCAAATTGTCCAAATTGTTGTCCTACTGTAGGCCATCCTGTTTCTGCTAATAAAATACGTTTACCATTATTACCACAAACAGTTTCTAAATTCAGCAATTGATTTTCTAACCATGGTCCACATTCTTGTGGCTTAACACCACCATCCCAATATGGATGTGAATTAACTGCAATATAATCAGAAATTCCACACAATTCTGGGTTATGTAAAACTGCAACTAAGGTATCTGTAGTAACAACTGGACCTTGATAACCTTTGCTTTGTAGGAAAAATTTAGCTCTTTGAATATATGATCCTAATTCACCTGGTGTAGCTCTATTAAAATTGACCATTTCATTTCCAATTGATACAGTATAAATCTTACTCCAATCACCACCACCATTCCATTGAACTGCATTACTTAAAATTTCCAATGAGCTATCTAATCGTTCTTTTGGATAATGGATTCCAGCGAAAACTTTTTGATTTGGTTTCAAGTTTTCTAATATGATATGAATTGCTCCACAATCAATATCATAAATTCTAATAACTTCAAAATCAGATATTTTGTTGATTTCATCACGTATTTGTTGTGGTGATTTACATTGGGAATCATCAGTATAATATGAATATGATATTCCTAATGCTTTTTTAGTTATATCATTTATACCAATTTGTTGCAAAAGGGAAACATATTCTGGTGAAAATTTGTCTGTAGTTTCCAATTGTTTATATAATTCAGCTTTATCAGGTGGTGCTGGGTTATGGGGAGATGGTTCTGGAGAATGAGGAGGTGGTGGTGGTGGAGATGGTGATGGAGATGGTGGATGAGGTTGTTGCTGTTCAGCTGGTGGAGATGGTGATGCTGGTGGATGAGGTTGTTGCTGTTCAGCTGGTGGTGCTGGTGATTCTGGTGAATGAGGTGGTACTTGTGGTGGTACTTGTGGTGCTGGTGTTGGAACTGGTAATGGTTCTGGAGGTGATGGTGGTGTCGAATGATTCAGTGATAAATGTTGTTGATGTGGGAGAGGACTAGGGACATGATTTGGTACTGGTGCAGGTATTGGTGCAGATACTGGTGCAGGTTCATTTGGTAAATTTATTTCTAAGCTTGGTTGTCCCAATGGTTTCAGGTCTTCTTTTGGTGGTTGCTCTGGTGGTAATTCATTTGGTAACTCAACGTTCTGACTTGGCTGTCCAAGTTTACCCAGCTTACCCAATTTTTCTTTATTTTGTTGTCTATTTTCCCAATCAAGTTCATCATTTTCAAATTCATGAACCTCAATATCATGGAAAGTTTCTTCAACATCAAATTCATTATCAACTATGGCATTAAAAAATGGTATAGAATCATCAATAGCTTTAGCAGAATCAAATGAGTATTTTTCAAATAATTCTATTTCAATATTTTCAATGGCATCATTAATTATCCAACTTTCATCATTACTCTTTGGATTCAAGTCTCTTGGTTGAAGAAAAACAATTTGTTTTGAACTATGAATATTGGATTCTGGGGTAATACTTTGTTGGAATCTACCAAATTCATGTGCTGATGATAATACTTGTTGAGTTGAACAATTTACTTGTATAACCATACAGCAACATATAATAGCAGATAATAAATTCATCTTCACTATCAACCAACCACAAATTGTTCTATAAAAAACATGAAATATATTTTACAATAATATTTAGCAAATCCATTGGTTTTATTCAACTTGTTTTTGTCCCATAATTTTCTTTTATAATTTCTACCACAAAAAAGCATAAAAAAAGGATCTTTAAAATAAACGTTATACACAAAGACAAATATAAAGCCGTTATATTCATAATGATAGATCTTCATAACTTTTTATTGCTTTTCTTTAACTTGGCACTACATTCATCACAATACCATTTCCCTCTTGGTAATGTAGTTAACCCAATACAAGGTAGATGAAACCACTCTCTTTTACAATCTTCTCCATCACAACCAACCATTTCACCGTAAGAAACTTGATTACAATAACAATACAGTGGTTCCCCGGTACTTGATTTTCTTTGCATTGCATCACTATTAACACCTTCTTGATTTGGTAAGGTAATTGTTGTAGTGGTGGTAACTGATGTAGTTGTTGTTGTTGCAGAATTTGAACTTGATGATGTATTATTTGAATTGTTTGATTGAGCAGTTGGTGTTGAGCCATTTGATGATGGATTTCTTCTTTTATTTGTTGCACGTCTTTTTGGAGCTGTTGTTGTTGCCGCTGTTGACGTTGCAGTTGTTGCAGTTGTTGTTGTTGGTTGTGATAGATTTGGAGTACCAGGTCTTGTGTGGTTATTTGTTGTTGAGGTATTTGATTGTGCATTGGAATCATTATTATGGACTTGTTGGTTTTGATTTGGTTTTCTCTTTTTAGTTGTTGATGGAGCTGGAGTACTTTCTTTTTCTGTACGTTTATTACCTCTTTTATGAGAAGCAGTTGATAATGAAGTAGTTGAGGCTGTGTTTGTATTATTAGAGTCTTCTTCAGAATTAGCAGCCTGTGCAGCTTTTTTAGCAGCCAAGGCTTCCCTTCTACTTTCAGATCTTTGTGATTGAGCAGATTTATTTTCTGGGATTTTAGTATCAATAATTGCAGGATTATGAGAAGGACCATATATAACAACATCAGGAATTTCTTTCTTAAAAATCAAATAGTAATCATCATTAACTCTATCAATATGTTGCATGGTTTTATCAGCAGCTATTGTAGCAACATGCATTTTTTCTTCAAGACAAGGCATTAAATCTTTTAATAATTGAATAATTTCACGAATATAAATAGTTTTTTTATTCTTTATATTTGGAGCTGATAAAGGTAATGAATTTAATTTTTTGAATTTTTTGATCTTGGAAACTAAGGTTGGTACAATTGAAACGCATTTTGCATCAATTTCTTTTAATAATGTAAAATATCTAATAACATCCAAGGGTAAAGCTTCAAAAGCATCAGTTATATCAGTTAATCCTGGAAACGTTTCAGTTTGCTTTGGTCTTGGTTGAGAAATGTATTTAGATTTAACATTAGTTCTCTGTAGTCTTGTTCTTGGAGCGTCACTCATGATTGCAAGTTTATGATATTATTTTATTAGTTTAAAAGTAGTTTGTTGATTTCGTCTCTTTTTTTTGGGATTCGGAACTTTTAATTTTGTATTACATAATAAATTACTTGATATTTTTAACATCCAAACACCAGATAAAAAACCCGGGTACTGTACAAAGTTCTAGATTCAACAAAACCAAATCTATAATTAAAAAGAAGCTATACAAAAATAAAAATAAGGAAGCTCTATAGAAAGATCATGATTGTAGAAAAACATATTAAGAGTATTAAAAAGAATTGACATGACACATGATGCATAAAAAAATTTTATTTGTTATTATTTTTAAATGATAATAAAAAGAAACAAATCACCAACATTGATAACCACCATCAACAACCATGTTTTCACCAGTAGTGTAAGAAGAGGCATCTTCAGAAGCAAAATATAAGATTGGACCAACAAATTCTTTTGGTTCAGCCATTCTATGCATTGGAATCTTGGATTCCCAAGTATTTTTCAATTCAGCATTGTTACCAATGACGTGTTTAGTTAATGGAGTCAAGATATAACCAGGACTCAAACAATTGACTCTAATGTTGTATTTTGCCCATTCACAAGCTAAAGATTTAACCATGTGGATGACACCAGCTTTAGACATGTTGTATGCAACTTGAGGTTGAGGGTCATTAACAATGACACCAGACATAGAACCAATCAAGATTAAAGAACCTGGTTTTTTAGCATCAACTAAAGCTTTAGCAATGGCTTTTGAAATGTAGTAAGAACCCATTAAATTGACATCAACCAAACTAGCAGCTTGTTTGTTTGGGTACTCTAGAGCTGGGTAGTTTTGACAATAACCAGCAGTATGAATTAATAAATCAGCAGGTGTTTTGTGATGAGCATTGACTTCACTAACAACTAATTCAACTTCTTCAGCATTAGCAACGTTACAAGCCCAAGAAGAAATGTTTGGGATAGGACTAATCTTATTAAATTCAGCCCATTTCTTTAAATCTTCAGCAGCAGTATCAACAACTTGTTTGTTTAGATCTAATAATGCGATATCAGCACCTTGAGCTACTAAAGCTTTTGCAATGACAACAGCTAAACCACCAGCACCACCAGTGATAACAGCGATACGACCATCTAATCTAAAGGATGGGACAATATCTTTAATGGAGTCGAATTCAGTCATTATGATTTATTTGTGTATGTGTAAAAAGTGTAACTTGTTGTTTTTAATTTGTTGTTGTTGTTGTGTTTGTTTCAAATATGATTTTTTGGGATGTTTATAGTTTTTTATAGGCAGCGCAGGATCTGGATTCTGAAAAGAAAAGAGATGTTTTGAAATTTATAGCTGGAATGAATTGTATAAAGAGAATTTTTTTTAAAAAAAGAGTTTGAGAGATATTAGGAGTGTTAATTGTTTTTATAGTTAAAAACTTTATATTTATTTACATTATTAATTTGCAAAGAAATTATTTTCTTTTTTTTTTTTTTGCTTCACTGTTAATACTGTATACATACACATCACCAGCCTTTGGGTCATTCAAGAAAAGAATTTTAACTATTGCTCTATTTAAAATTAGTGGTTGTATTATTAGTGTTAATTTAGTAATGTGGGCCTACACCTTACAATTGATTAACCGTTAGTGTTGTAATTCTTAACTAGCAAAATTAACAAAGCTCTTATTTCTTCCTGTTCCTTCCATTCCATAACCTTTCATCATCTCCAGATTGTAGCTGGAGATTTAATCTATTTTTAGGTGGAGTGTGTGTGACACATTACAAAAAACATTTCTTTTTTAGCACCATAGTATTACAGGACACTAAACTATTTAACAATAACGAGTATATGTATGGAATAACTATGGATTACAATTCTCCGAGTAAATTGATACTCGTGGATAATTAATAATTATATTTCAAAATTATCAGTTGTCTGTGGTTATGAGGGACCAGGTACAATTTTAAAGGTTTCTTCCGGAGAATTCTATTCAAAGCAACTACCGTATAGGTAGTGGTCATAAGCATTATATAATATGCTTATTAGTATTCTAAATATATGGACAAGTAGATGGCTGTATATAGCTGATAATCTTATGTAATAATTGTTTAATCGATTATGTAACTACACCTCCATATCCCATTGTAATTTTAAAGCCTTGGAAACTCTCGGAAATTTGGCTAGTTACTCTTACGATTATGTAATAGCTCATAATATTATTATGTAAGAATTTATTCATATGATTATGTAAGATTTTACTTTATGATTATGTAATACAGATAACAATTCAAATTATAAAAGTTTATTTACCAAAACTTTTCTTGAATTAGTTTCAAATTTGAAATTATATCTATTACAAAGATATTTATTACATTATATTGCATAATCTGTTGATATTCCATTACTAGAACTCATTTCTTCTTCTTTTTATTGCATTTTTTTATCATCATTTCGGTGTTGATTTGATAAACTTTTTTTTTTATCAAAAAATCCACTATCTATAAACAACTTTGACACTTTTACAACATTGATTAAGCCCTTTATCATGTCCAAAGGAAATAAAAACGTTGCATATGAACCACTAAACCAAGGTGAACCACGCCAAAACTCAAGAACTGCTATATTACCAAATGACAATGACTCTCAACTTCATACATCAACCACTCAAGAATCAGATTTTACAATTTGTTCCTTATTTAACTATGATTTTAAAATAAGTAATTTACGTTATATTACATTCTTATTTATTGGTTTGTCATTACTATGGCCATGGAACTCTTTTTTATCAGCCTCTGAATATTATTCTCATAAATTTAAAGATCATGATAATTTAAGTTCAATTTATTCATCAACAATGATGACAATTTCTACAATTACATCAGTTTTTATGAATGTATTTCTTTCAACACAACAATTTGCTAACTACAAACAAAGAATTTATGTTGGTGCTTTTATTAATATGTGGATTTTTATAATCCTAAGTTGTTTAGAAGGGTTTTTCCCTAATTTTAATAATGTTTATTTTTTCATAGTGTTGATGATGTTGATCTCTTTAAGTTCTGGTGGTACTGCTTTTCAACAGAATGGTACTATGGCACTAGCAAATATTTATGGTCCTATTTATGCTCAAGCAGTTCTTGTTGGTCAAGCTATTGCTGGAGTTTTACCTTCAGTATCATTAATAATTTCAAATTTAATTTATCCAAGAAATGTGAAAGTTACTAATGAAAATACAGGAAGTATTGTTTTATATTACATTACAACTTCTTTGATTACTATTATAGCTACCAGTTTAATGTGGTTATTAAGTCAATATGAAGATGTTCAAACTAGAAATGTTGAAAATGATTCTCCAAAAGCTTATGTTCCATTTGCTACATTATTTAAACAATTGAAATATTTAGTTTTAAGTATTTTTATCACTTTTGTTATAACTTTAGTTTTCCCAATTTTTGCATCAAATACAACATCTGTTAATGAATCATCAGATCATAAAGTGATTGGAAGAATCTTTGATAATGATATTTTCATACCATTTGCATTTTTTATTTGGAATCTTGGTGATTTAGGTGGTAGATTAATTTGTGGTTATGATTCCTTAGTTATTGAAAATGATTTTAAATTATTTATATATTCAATTTTAAGAATTATTATTGTTCCATTTTATTTCTTATGCAATTTGAAACCTGATTCCTCACCAATCATCAACTCTGATTTATTTTATTTATTATTACAATTCATATTCGGTCTAACTAATGGACATGCATTGAGCTGTGCATTCATGAATGTTCCTAACTATTTAACTGATGAAGATTCCAAGAAAGCTGCTGGCGGGTTCACTACTGTTTTTGCTAGTGTTGGGTTGGCTTCAGGGTCTTTATTCAGTTATATCATTGTTTTTACCATTGCACATATGAGTTAGATTATATTTATTTATTGTTAATATATTTTTCTCGAGTGATTCTTTTGTAGAATTGAGTAACAAACGATTATTATTATATATCAAACCTATTATAATATAAGATAACCACCATTAAATCACAATTGTTTTCATGATATTAATTAATTTTATTTTTATGATTCGGCATATTGAGAAATTCAAATCAAAGAAAAAAAATTTAAATTAAATCAACAATAAAAAAAACTTGAACAAAACCAATTTGATTTAGTAACATTCAATACAATATAGAAACAATTAAACTACATTAGCAACTGGTGATCCAGTCATGAGCAATAAAAAATCAAAAAAATTATATTCCACTGGGAAATTCTCATCTCCATTGCCTAAAAACACGCTAGGTTCAAAGCAACAACAACAATTACAACCAACTAAGATCAATAGTGATGAAGGGTTACTCTTAGGAACACCGACTAAAATACAGAGAAAAAAAGCAGTTGGTAATGTTGGTGGAAGAGGTAGAAAACCTATAATTGCTAAACCATTTGGTGATGATGAATTTTTCACTAAGGATAAATTGATTGAGAATATTCCAAATGTATTGAATATTAAAGAAACTTGGGATGATAGTCTTAGTGACAATGATACTGATGGTAATACTGATATTAAAGAAATGTTGGAAAATTCAAAGAATGATAATGATGATCAGTATTTTACCTCATTAAATAATTCTCAAAGTGCTGTTAATACAGCAATTACAATGATTCATTCAGATTCTGATGTTGATTCTGATTCTTCTATAAAGAAACATATTACAACTATAAGGAACGTTAAGTTGAATGATTTCTCAACACATGAATCTATTGATAATGATGATAATGATAGTTTAAAACACTCTAATAATAATGAAACTAATGATTTAACTAATGATGATAATAATAATAAACCCCATAGATTGATTTTGAAAAGAATTCAAATGAATTCATTGATTTATGAAGCAAAGTTAAGACCTCCTGCATATCCAGAATTAGAATACGCTTCTAATTTAAAAACATTTAATTTGAAAAATGCTGATGATCATTCTGTTTTCAAATTTAATACCAGAGAAATATCTGAAATAAAATTTACTGAATCTAAATTATTGATTGTCCTCATCAAACATGATGAATCAAAAAACTTTAATGGAAAAATTATGTTGGATGTTAAAGATAAAGATGATTTAAATGCAACAATGCATTATTGGAATAATAGTACTTATTGGAAACCAATTAAATGTGATATTAAACATATTTTAAGTGATTTTGGCTCACAACCAAAATTCTCAACATTAGATAAATTTGATAAAAATTCTTTCACTTCTTTAAATATACCTAGACGAGGTGGTCAAAATCGCTCAAAAGTTTCACAATCAATTGGGCAACCAATTAGAACCCCAAATGAAATGATAAATGATCAAAAGACTTCAGCCCCAAAGGATTTCTTTTCATCAAATCGTACTTCCTCAACATCACCAAATTCAACTAATAATTCTACAACAAATTTTTATTCACCAAATTTAACACTACCAAAAAAACCATCTTTTTCAGGATCAAGAAGATTGACAAGGTCTGCAGTTTCATCTTCTCCAATCACTATTATTCATGACGATTTAGACAGTGTTCAAAAACCAAAAAAGCGTGAAGTAATACATCACAAACCATTTAAACCAGATTTGAAATTTACTTTTAATGATAACATCGTCTATACTATTAAAAATATTGATTTTCAATGTCTTTATGCTGGTCATTGGATTAATGATACCTTAATTGATTTTTTCATTAAATATTTTTCTCAAGAATCTCCAAATTTTACTAATAATGATTATGAATTATTTTCAACTTTTTTTTATACAAAATTAACAAGTCATACTAATTCTTATTATGAAAATATTTCTGGGTGGGTCAGTAAGATGGATATATTGAATAAAAAATTTGCCATTATGCCTGTTAATGAGTCTTTACATTGGTATTGTATCATTATTGATAATTTAAACGTTCTACTAAAAGAAGATTCTAAAGAAAAATGTTATGTTTATGTGTTTGATTCTTTAGGTCAAGAACATCCAACTGTATTAGAACCAATAAAATCATTTTTGGTTGATTATGCATTGGATAAGTATGGTGTTGAAATAAGTAAGAGAAGAATTCAACTAAGGAATTCTTCAGTTCCAAGACAACCAAACTTTAATGATTGTGGTATTCATGTTATTTATAATGTTAAAAAATTTTTGGAGAATAGATCAACTTGTTTAAGACTTTGGGATGGTCATAAACTTGAAAGAGCTGAATTATCAGCTTTTTTCAAAAAAAAAGAAAGAGATGAGATGAGAAGTCAATTAAGACATATTTTAAAAGAACTACAATCCGCTCAAGAAGGTACAGAAAATGTGGATAGTGAAGATGAGGATCATTTTGATGATGACGGAAGTGATGATATCATTGTCTATAATGATGAAGAAGAATATAGAAATGACAATGTTAAACATTTCACTTCAAAAGAAAATTCAGTTGAAAAAAATGAAGAGAAAATACCTCCTATTACAAAAGATGATAAAAAGGAAAAATCTGATGATGAGAAATCACTAAAAGTTGAAGCTAATGCCAAAGACGATAAAATTGATAAAAATAATGACATTGAAATGAAATATGATGTTGATCCTGAGTCATCTAAATACATTGCAAACATTTCATCATTAAAAAAGTTTTTCAATCAAAAATATAGTAAAAAGGTTGATGATGATTCTCAGGCTGATGATGATTCTGATATAATCACAGCAAAGAAAAAATACACAATTAAATCATCACCTTCACGCAAAAATAAAAGCTCTATTTATTTTAAAGAAGAGCCATTATCATTAATAACTGATGATTCAAATTCTTCTTCTAAATATTTTTCAAGTAAAGATGAAAATTATGTTAATGATAGTCAAGAATCATCAAATAAACTGATTTTAACACAAAAAGATACGGAAAAGGATGAAAAAACTCAAGAATTTCCTGTTATAAATGCACAAGTTTCAGATGATCATGGTGAAGATCTTGATGGTATTTTTGAAGAAAAAAAAGAACCATTTAAAGATGATAAAGAATTATCAGAATTAAATTCAAATTTAAGATTAAATCAACAAACAATAATGAATCATTCAACTATGTTATCTCCATTACCATTGAAACCAAAATCAAAAATGGAAAATCTTGAAATTGAAGATCCTTCTATTGATGTTCCTGATTCTCAACAAAACTCAATTGAAGATCCTTTAAGTGATGGTGAAGCTACTGAGTTGAATGATCGTTTTAATTTATTGATTAATGGTGGTTCTGCTGATTATTTAGATAAAGAAGAACAAAAGGATAATGAAACTGAAAACAATGGTGATGAAAAAGATGAAATGATGAATGATGAAGTGAAGGATGAAATCATTGAAGGAAGCAATAATAATAATAATATAAACCAAAAAGATTATGACATCAAAAAAACAAATAATGTTGTTGATGAAGTTGAAGAATTAAAATCAAAATCAAAATCTTCAGTTTTGAATAATTCTAGTGAAGAGGATATTCAGTATGCTTCTGATAAATTTGCTGATTTACACGTTAAATCTTCACTTATTAAGAACACTGAAATATTACCAAGACAAATAGGTAATACTGGTTTAAAGAAATCAAGCTCACAAGAAATTATTTCCGAAACTGTTGTTACTGATGATGATGATGATGATGATAATAGTAATGATTCTAATGAAAAATCCATTAAAGACGAAAATGTTATTGGAGATAATAATCACATTGAGGTTAGAGACATTATTAAAGGATATACTAAAGGGGATGATGAGTCTTTAAGTGAGCAAAAGAATGAATCTGAGAAGTACAATAATGAGAATTCTGAAGATAAATATGAGGTTGTTACCTTAGAAGAACATATTTCAGTGACATCCAGATCAACTACTAAAGATGAAAATGAGAACAAGGAAGATCCTGATGATATACCTGAAGAAATTGTTGTCCAATTGACAGATACTGAAGGTGACACTGAAGATCTTGGTGCATTAATTCCGTCACCTAATGGTAAAAGAGCTAGAACTTTTTCATTGAATAGCACAGTCTCTAATAGCTCAAATAAAAGAAAAATTAAGAAGACTAGGAAGGATAAAAGGGATACATAGTTCAATAAATCAACTAATGAATATACAAGCATTTTAGCATATTTTATATTATTTTAATTTTTGTAGTTGTTCCTTAAATGGATTTATGGTGAGTTTATTCCGAACCAAATTCCGAGAAACTTTTAAAAAATCGAAATACGGAGAACCAGTAATGTTTAAAACAGAGTCATCCATGATTTCTAATACTAACAAATTCATAAAACTACAACAAACAAACAAAAGATAAGATGATTAGAAGTGGTTTAAGAATAGTGAATATTACAAGACCAGTATACTCAAAGCCTTTGTTGAACAGAGGCCAATTTTGTGTTTTCAAACATTTTTATTCAGATTCAGCAGCATCAGCAACAACTACATCATCAGGTACTAGTGCTGATGTTAGTGCGAATGTAGGTGCGAATGCTTCCAGTGCCAATGGTAAAAGAGTATCAACATCATTATCTAACACTGCTAGAAGTTTCAGTAATGCTGCTAAATTAAACATTACTAATAAGAAATACACAGATGAAGGTAAATTATTGACCTTAGATATAACGGATCGGGCTGTTAAAAAACTAAATGAGATTAGTAAAGAAGAAAACAATCCAGATGTTGCATTAAGAATCAGTGTTGAAAGTGGTGGTTGTCATGGTTTTCAATATAATTTGAACTTAAGTGATTTAAGTGAACAAGCTGAAGATGATTGTATCTTTGAAAAAGCTGGTGCTAAAGTAATGATCGATGAAAGCTCACTAAGTATATTAAGAGAATCCAATGTTGATTATACTAATGAGTTGATTGGAAGTATGTTTAAAGTTGTTGATAGTCCATATACAACATCTAGTTGTGGTTGTGGTTCCAGTTTTGATCTAGATTTTGAAAAGTTGCAATAACTTCTAATCTAGCAAATATATTTATAATTATTTATGATTCTTTTTTGCATTTATTTAACACGGTTATGTCTTGAATTTCTATCGATGTTTATTTCTCCATTTGTGTAGAGATATAATTGCACTTTTGTAACCTAATTAGGAAGTCAAGCTCCAGATAATTCTAGAAAATAAAGTGTCACAATTTCTATTTAAATAGTGGCAAAATCCTTTTATTATTGAACTATTGATATTATTGACATATAAACAATTATTTATTTATTTCAAATATGGGTGTTTACAACGGTTCTCAACAAGACAAAGACTACACTGATTCTAAAGCTAGTGAATCCTCAAAAGGTCGTTATGCAACTGCATTAGATTATGCCAAAGTTGATGATTTCTTTAACAATAGTCAGGTTTTTGGTAAACCAATTGCAAGTTTTTTTGATTTAAATAATATCAGTGATGCAGTTAATGGTGTTATGGGCCCATTGGGTTCTTCAGTTTCTGGTGTTATTGGATCTTTACAAGGTGGTGATTCATTAAGTGCTTATCCAACCCCAAGTCCATCAATGTACAACAATTGTATTCAAAAAGATGGTTTATCTGTTTGGGATGATAAAGGTTGGTGGAGATGTTTACTACCAAGAGCATCTTTAGGTACTGATTCTAATGTTGTTTCTAAAGAAGATGTTGAAAATGATATTTCAAACAAATATGGGTTATTTTTCAAAGATTATACTGGTTATTTAGGTTGGAAAAATGAAATGAATAAATTGGCTCAACAAAAAAGACAAGCTGAAATTGATGAAATTAGAAAGAAGAATTTAGATGCACAATATGATGCATATGCTGCTGATGTTTCTAGTGATTTTAACTTCCCAACCGATCAAACTGATCAAGTTGTTAGAAGTAGTAGATCTGTTTCTTACAAGACATTACCAAATGGTGATGGTGAAGAAATCACTGAAGTTAAGAATTTTTATAAAGATGGAAGATCAGAGAATAAGAAATTAAGAAAGATTTTCCCAAAAGATGGAAGTGCACCAACTACTGAAGATTTGTCCAATTCTGATTCAAAAAATTTGACTAATTGGATTTGGAATGATAACTCTAAATAAGGTATTTGTCACTATGATTTAATGCAGTTCTTGTATATAGTATTTATGGTTTAATGAGAATTATTTATGGAATTTAAATGTAGAAAACATTTATTGTTATAATCTTTTCAGTTGTAATCTAAATTAATCTCGGAAAATTAATATACTCGAGATTTATCCATCAACAAAAAAACTTTAAACATTAATTAATTAATCCTTAAAAATGAATATCTTGGGTTATTTACCAAGAAAAATATGTCAATTCACAAAAGTGATTTGGTTTTCATTAATACTATACCTTACATTAACTACTATTCTCCCTCAACTGAGTAATAATTATTCAAATCCAACTTCAATTCCAGTGAATTTAACAAATACTAAAATTCAATATATTATTGCACACCCAGATGATGAAGTTATGTTTTTTGCACCATCAATTATTGAGCTAAATAAACCACAATATAATAATCATATTAAAATCACTTGTTTTTCAAATGGTAATGATCAAGGATTAGGCCCTATTAGACATGATGAATTTTTAAAAAGCTTAAGTATATTAGGTATCAAAGATGGATTAATCATTGAAGATGAAACTAAATTCAAAGATTCAATGGATCTGACTTGGGATGCTAAAGATATATTGGAATATATTGACCCTGAAACTGATGTTATTATCACTTTTGATTCGTTTGGTGTTTCAAATCATCCAAATCATAAATCTTTATATAATGCTGCAATTACTACAAATAAAATTATTTATTCATTAGTTTCCGAACCAAGTTGGAAAAAATACTCATTTTCAATTTATTCAAATATTGAAATTATATATACATTGATAAACAATTTCATCAATAAGTATATTAAACATGAATTTAGTGCCCAAGTTTTATCAAATGGTTCAGCTATCATTTACCCCGATTTAAGTTCTATATTATTAGGTATTACTGCCATGATTTCAGGTCATGTTTCACAAATGGTTTGGTTTAGATATGGTTGGTTAATGTTGAGTTCATATGTTTTTAGAAATGAACTTGTTTTACAGACAAATAATTGAATATTTTAATATGTTTATATAATGATATATCTATATATATATTTCATCACCATAATGAATCACTTTCTTCATCTTCATCTATTTCTCGTTGTATTTCTTCAAATTCTTGTTTTCTCTTTTGTCTAATACGTTCATTGACATTCATTCTTTTAGTTAATTTTATCAAATGATCATTATCTAATGCAAATCTTTTAATTAAAGCTTTTGAATCAACAATTTCAACTTGTTGGAATGCAGAAATGTACATAATTTCATTACAAAGTTTAATCAATCTGTTTTTTAAAGTGTTGAATTCTTGTGTGTTAAATTTTGATAATGCTTGATCATAAGTTTTTTCACATAATTTGTATAAACTTTCGACATCTTTATTTTTACCCAAAACATATCTTTGACTTTGAACTATAGCACCTTGATGACCA
Source organism: Liangdongia dryadoides (assembly GCA_030579655.1). NCBI lineage: Eukaryota > Fungi > Ascomycota > Saccharomycetes > Phaffomycetales > Wickerhamomycetaceae > Liangdongia > Liangdongia dryadoides. The sequence goes on from JAKTRJ010000048.1 coordinate 67,912, forward strand.
ACGTTATATGATAACATTAGTTGCTCAATTTGTTGTTGATATTCTTGTTTTAATTCCTTATCAGTAATACATAAATCATTCCATTTCATTAAAATGCTCCATATTAATGGATCTCTGACTTTGACATCATAATGTTCTCTGAATTTAGTGATATAATATAAAGCTTCCACAATATTACCCATTGATGCAAATAAATCCACAATCATTCTTAATAATTGTGGAGTTGGATATAATGGAGACCCTTTTGAAATAAATTTTGGTTTCTCTGTGGATCCAGTTTGTTCAATTTCAGCATGGAAATTTTTCAACCCCCAAAATTGTTCAATTAAATTTCTAACGGTATCAAATTCACCATTTCTACCATAAAATATCAATAAATTACCATAAACTTCTAAAGATTCAGGTAGATTTGAAATGTTATCTAAAAGTTCTTCTAAAACATGGGTTTTACCTCTTGAATGTTGAACCATTAATAAACCTTTCCAAGCATTTTTAGAAACTTTAATCAAATTTTTTTCACCATTTTTAATAATCCATTCTGATGGATTTGTATCAGCCAAAATTTTTAACTTAATGGTCCAAATCTTTGGTGTTAATGTGATATTATTTTCAGTCATAAAATCTAAAATAGAAACAGCTTGTGGATATCTTTGGAAATTTAATGCACATGTTAATAATTTTTCAAAATCTATTATAGAAAATTTATATCCTTTTTTCAACAAGATATAAAATAAACCACCTAAAGCTGCATTTTCCTTTTTAGTTTGTTTATATAAACTTTTTGTTGCTTGTGTAGATTGAGAAGAACGAATAAATCTAATTTTTTGTAAATTTGAATCTATATGGTTTAAACAATCTTCATATAATGAACAAACTTCAGATTTAGTTAAAACTTGGAAAAACAAAGGCTCAATAACATCTAAATCTTTATGTATAACCAAGACGTTCAACGCTTCGATCAATTCAGTATAATTTTTAGAATACCAGTGTGATAATATATTTTGCATACTAGTTTTTGTATGATTTGAATATTTGCCAACTTCTTGTCTTGGTTTCAAAGTAGGATATTGGACATCCATTTGTGGGATTTTGAATAGCCCTGGAAATTGATTGGCCTTTAAAGATTCATTGATACTTAATGATTCAGTATGTACACTATCTTGATTAATATCAGCAGTATTAAAGTTTTCCTCAATAATTCCAGAAGCAGCTAATGATTCAGTACCAGGAGTGACAGAAATACTGATACACCTTCTACCAACTGATTTGAAGGAAAGTTTCTTGACCAAACCACTCATTTTTGCTCTTTCTCTCTGTTTGCTTAACTCTTTAATACCAACCACTTTTATTTGTTGACGATTTTTTCAATTTTCGGGTGGATATTTTTGGTGTCTGGATGTTTATTAGTTAATTGTTTTATCAACAGTTTTACGAGCAGAAGCGAAGTATCTTTTTTAAACAGCAAAACAAAGAAACAAATATATTTTAAATTATTATATTTTAAAGTTGGTCTTAGTGACATTTTTTTATAATGTTAAGAGTAAACTGGTTATTTTCATTCATAGCGCTGTGTTCAGTGTGTTATGGTTTCAATTTTTATACAGATTGTCGTGGTGTTTTAGCTGTTCCTGAAGGCAAAACATCTAAATATGAACCTTCATTAACAGTTACCACGTTAGAACATGATGTTTCTGTGTTGATGTTTAAATTATCCGATGCTGCCAACACTAATATTCGTTTGGTTGATGCTGCTCCACATTTATTTAATTTAACAAATAATGATTTTGTTATTTGTACTCAAGAATTTATTGATAAAGGTATTTGTTCAGATTTAGGAAAATTTAATGTTCAAGTTTATCAAAATACTGAAAAAATGAGTCCGATTATCAATGAAAAATTGGAAAAAAATCATTTTATGACTTATTCAGTTAAAGAAAATGGTGTTTATTGTGCATATTTGTATTCAAATAATGATGATTTAGATGGTAATGCTCTTATTGATACCGTTCAATATTTTGGTAGAGGAGATTTAGAATTATATTTCAAAGATAGACTATTGTTGAAATTTGTATTACCATTAGCATTGATTGTTTGTATTGTTAATTTTGTCATCTCATTCCAAAAAAGACGTGTTGAACCATTATCTTTTAATATTTTCATTTTTAGTACTATTGTGTTTGTTTACAGTTTTTTAAAATTTTTCAACATCAAGACTGTTAATGAAGCTAAATTTTTTGGAGATGGTACTATTGCAAAATTGCTTGAATTATTTGTTTTTTTCTTACAATTCTCTTGTGCTGGATTAATTTATTCTTTTATGTGGTCATTAAGTAATGGTTATCTTGGTGTTTTCACTCCAACTTATCCAAAACATTTCCCATTAAAATGGAGAATAACATTGTTTTTTTACATGTTTTTTTATTCAATGATGACTTTGGCAAGACTATTAGGAATGTTAAGTGGTCTGACAATTGCTCAACTGAACGTTGTTGTTGTTTTAATTTTATGGTATCAATTATTTGTAAATTCAAAAGCAACACAGTTGAAATTTGAAGATCCTGAAGTTTCAAAATTATATAAACGTTCAAGAATTGTTACTATGATTATTCCAATCTTAATTTGGTTGATTTCAGTTTTTGGTATAATTTCAACTACAATTAATGATATTAATAGAATCATTTCTGATAATGATTTTGATGTGCATGATCCTGATTTACAAGTCTATACACAACTAATGAAAAGTGCAATGTTAAGTGACCGTTATGCATTTTATGAAAATTTATCAAACATTACATTTATTTTAATTGCTGCAAGTTGGGGTGCAATTTGGTATAAAAAATCACCAAATTTTGAACATGAAAGCTTTTTAGATGAAGTTGATTTAAACACAAATACATTTAATGATGTTGAACAAGGTTTAGGTTCTGGAGATGTTGATTTTAATGTTGATGATGAACCAATAACTACTGTGGATTCAAAGCCTGCACCACCACCATATTCTGAAGGTTTGGATGCTGATTTTGATATCACAGAAAATGAAGCTACACCTTCAGCTTCAAATACAACACCTGAAAATTCTAATAAAGATAAATCAGATTCAAAAAAAAATGATACTGCATCTGCCCCTGTTAAAAAGAAGGAGTATTGATACCAAGATCTATGACTTTATTTATATACATGACTTTTTTATGATCATTAACCAGGTTAAAATTAATAATATTAATATGCATTTAAAAAAAAATAATTTAAATTAAACCCTATGTATGATACTAATATCACATTAAAAATGAATTTATACTTTGTAATGTTGCTCTACTTGGATTAACTTTTTTATATTGTAATATCTTTGCTGCATGTTTTTTAATTAAATCTTTTGAAACCATTGGTGGGTTATTTGTTTGAGTCCAATTTAAATCATAATGCTGGCACAATGATAATATTGCAACACCAACAGATAAATCAGTTCCACTGTCACAAAGTATTAATGTTCTCTTATCCAATTGTTTCGATATTATTGGTAAATATTTCCTTAACTCATTTGAACCTTTTTTATTACTTGGTAATGAATATCTATGAATTATTTTAGACTCATCTGGAGATTGGAATTTGTCAGATAAAAGTATTATAGAATCATACCCTTTGATTTCAAAAGTTAAATCATGTTGAATTTTTCCAATACTTAAATTGGGTGTCAATTCCACTAAATCTGTGATTTCATCATTATCTTCTACTATTAATTTCAATTCATTAATGATTTTTAATAAATCTTCATCACTATAATTTAAATTACCCAATACATCTTTATTCTGCCAGAACAATTCTGGTGAAAGTTTATCTGCCCAAAGTTCATGATCATCAGCTGCACCTTGTACATAAGTGAACCCTTGCATTTGCTTAGTTCCATCTTGAGCTCTAAAACTTGCAACGCATAAAACAACAGGGATGAATTCATCGGACTCAATAGGTGTTGTTGGAAGAGATAGTCCTGGATATATCCAAATGGGTCTTAGGTATTTCCCTTTGAATAATTCAAGTAATGAATTTTGGGAAATTAAGTCTAATTCTTTGACTCTAGAAACAAATAATGGAATCAATTTTATAATTGAATTTGCTTCATTCTTAGAAATGATTTGTTGCGGATGGAAGAACCAATTGTTTGACAATGCTTCAGATGCAGGGTTGCTGTCAAACATTATGCTGTTCAACACAGCACACCAGATTGGAATAGTTTTAGAAAAAGCATCTGGCATAGTTTTCCCACGTCTAGTAGAATCCACAATAACGGCACCATTATTTTCTGCTAAAAACTTAGGAAGATGTGAATTCAATCTTTTTGTAGAGAATTGCCATTGATTGGTATGACCATCTGTTGATTTAAAATAACAAGATTCTTCATAATTAGGAGTGTACCATAACCCACATCGTTCATTTGGAACTAATGGTAGTCTATAAGCATCAGCAACATCATTAACCCATTCGCTATCCACAATTATCGACTGTAACCTATTCCTTACACTTCTAGACTCTTTGCGCACTTGTTTCAATACATCACTTAATTCTTCCATAATAACATATAATACCCCTGCAGTACCAAAACAAAACACCAACTAACAAAACCAAGTGTATCAAGCAACCGATCCTAGAATAAATTATGACACCACTATGGGACCATTAAGTAAAACAGTTGCAGTTTAATGCAGCAAAACATCCGCTTCTCACTAATGGCGTTATTCTGATTGGCTTTTAAGTCTAACCCAGTTCACTAGGCGGAAAATTGTTTTATGGGTAGAATAAGCTGTGCACGTGACTGCACTGATTTCTATCGGTCTTAAAGTAAAAGTTCGAGAGAAAAATGTTGACTACTATGTGATGAGAGTCTGGTGCGTTTAATATGTTGTATCAGTTTGTAGTTGTGGTGATGTGTATTTAAGGAATGCTATCCGCTCTTTGGATTGGTGTCTTGTAATAAAATCATCAATTACAATTACAATTACAATATATTATGTCTCTAACTGCTGCTCAAAAAACAATTATCAAGGCCTCTGTTCCTTTCTTAGAAGAACATGGTGTTGAACTAACATCTTCTTTCTACAAGTACATGCTTGAAACTAACCCTTCTGTTCGTCCATTCTTCAACAAATCTAATCAAATCACAAAAAAACAACCAAAGGTCCTTGCATACTCCTTAGTTGCTTATGCTTCAAATATTGATGATTTAACTCCAATCCTAGGTTTTGTTAGACAAATTGTTGAAAAACATGTTGGTTTACAAGTTCAACCAGAACAATATAGTATTGTTGGTTCTTGTTTATTGAAAACTCTAAAAGAAAAACTTGGTGATGCTGCAACTCCAGAATTTATGAAAGCTTGGGAAAATGCTTATAACGATTTAGCTAAAATTTTGATTCAATTAGAAAAAGATCGTTACCATAAAGAATTGGCCATTCCAAACGCTTGGTTAGGCTTCAAGGATGCTACTGTTGTTTCTATTTCTAATGAAGTTGATTCTGTTAAAAATGTTGTTATTAAACCAGATGATGGGAAATTACCAACTTTCCAACCAGGTCAATATATTACAATTAGAATTTCTACTGATGGTGGTGAAACTATTCAATCCAGAGAATATTCCATATCTAATGATTTCTCCGAAGTTGCTCCAGAAACTTATAGAATCTCTGTTAGAAGAATTGAGAACGGTGTTGCTTCAAACTATATTCATGACAAATTACAAGCTGGTGATAAGATTGAAATCACAAGTCCATACGGTAAACTATTAGAACCATATTCTCAAGCTGTTGAAGCTAAAGATACTGAATCTATTAACAAGCCAGTCATTTTCTTTATTGGTGGTATTGGTATTACTCCAAATATTTCTTTGACCGAATATTTCTTGGAAAAAGGTCAAGATGTTCATGTTTATTATTCAAATGATAGCTTAAAAACTAGAGCATTTGGTGATTGGATCAAAGAAATTGTTGCTAAATATCCAAAAACTCTAACTGTTGAAGAATTCATCACTAACTTAGATTCTACAGAACAAAGTTCTTTGCCAAAAGCTGAAAATTACAAATCATTTGCTCGTCGTTTGAACCCAGACGAAGATTTGAAATACTTAACTAATACTTCTGTTAATAACTATAACTACTACATGACTGGCCCATTAGGTTATATGACTTCTGTTAATGATTACTTAAAGAGAAAAGAATTTGATATTACTAAAGTCAACAGTGAACAGTTCGGCCCTACTGCTGTTTGAATTTGAAGCTGGCTCTTTCCATTATTTATAAACTACTTTTAAAACTATTTATCACAGATTTAATGAATAAATGATTAATACTATAATATTTATAAAACTGTTATTTCCAGTAGTTAACTCCGATTGTTGTTGTTTTATTTCCGTCATTTCGGATTTAACGGGAACAACAAAAAGAAACTTACACGTCCATTATAAAAAAAAGAAATCCAAAATTTAGAAAATCAACTCAAAAATCAACGTACAAAAAGTATTCATAACAACTCAGATAAAAGAGGATACAAACAAATTACTCTTGACACTCTGAAATATTATTGATTTTTTTGATTCCCTATTGCTGTTATCTTTGGTGGTTTTTCTGTTAGATTATTTTTTTTTTTCCTTTGATATTTTTGATTTAAAATCACCAACTGTTACTTATCATCTTTCAAAACCTATTGTATTGATATTACAAAGGTCCAATATCATTATCATCCAATAGTCAAAGCCAACGTTTTGTAATGTTTTGTCAAGTTTTTTATTTGGATCCATCAAATCCTTCTGATTTATTCCGTGATGATAATGTTGAATTTTTAGAATATTCAATAAATAATTCTAAAGTGTCGGGGTTCAAAAAATTATCAACATTATTTGAACATATTGCAAAGATTGGTTCTTCTGAATTGGATTTAACTTATCCAACTGTTGTTATTTTAAAGGATGAAGAAATTGAAAAGGTTTCCTCTGCAACTACAACTGAATCTTTAGATACATTATCATCTGATGATATTAAATCATTATTAAATTTATTTGTTAAACATATGAATGTTTTAGTTTATAAGTACTCTTCTTTGAATCTTGTGGAAATCAACAATGATATCAAAATACATCATGAAGCCTTGAAAGATAGAATAATAAGGATGAAATCTTGGGTTGGTTTAAATAATGAAAATACTAAAAATTGTAAATCATTATATTCGATGCCAAACTGTTTAAATGAAATTCTATACAATGAAAAGGCAATCACTGAAAAAAAATCCAAATTTATTAAATTGATCAATAAAGAAATCGATTTTAAAACTTTATTAGTTTTGAATTATCAAACTGATTTTTATAAATATTGTGTTGGTAATTGGGGTTTTATTGCCCATGAATTAACATATGATGAATTAATTTATTGTGCATATATCATGATTAAATCTGCTTTGCAATTAGTCACCACTCAATCAAAATTATTATTAACTGATAATGAATTGTTAAGTTTATTATTTGCCTTAAGAAATTCATATCATGCTGGTAACTCATTTCATAATTTTAGACATGCAGTTGATGTTTTACAATCAACTTTTTACTTCTTGATTAGAATTAATGCATTACCTTCTTTCCCACAATATACTCAAACTTTTGAACATCCATCAAAATTATTTAATGAACGTGTTACTTTTCCTTCAAAAGTTCAACTAACTGTTGAAAATGCTTTATTAGACCCTGTTCAATCTTTAGCTTTATTAGTTTCAAGTATTGGTCATGATGTTGGTCATCCAGGTTTAACTAATCCATTTTTAATTGCAAACAAATCACCAATTGCTAAAGTTTATTCAAATAGTTCACCATTAGAAAATTATCATTCAACAATTTTCCAAGATATCTTGTCAGTTCATTGGGCTGCATTTTTAGATAATGACTTTACATCGAACAATCATACTGCAGAAAAAAATACAAAAGAATTACAAGTTGATTCAATTATTGCTACTGATATGTCACAACATTTTGAATACATTTCCAAAATCAAGGAATTAAAACCTTTATTATCAGATCCAAATAAAAAATTAACAATCAAATCAAATCCAAAATTTGCAACATTATTATTATCTTTAATTATCAAATGTTCTGATATTTCAAATGTTGCAAGACCTTTATTAATTTCTACAAAATGGGGGGTTATCTTAACAAGAGAATTTGATGAATTGAATATGTTACAAAACTCAATCAATGATATTCATGCTGAAACAAATTTAGCACCTGAAAAACCAGCAGAATTTCCAAAAACAGTTCAAGATGCTATAAAGGAAAAACCAAATTTACCAAATGGCCAACTTTATTTTATTAATCAATTTGCTGAACAATTATTTAAAGAAGTTTCCTCAGTTTTACCAGAGTTAACATTTACTGTCAACATCATAAATCAAAATAAAGAATTCTGGAAATCAACAAAATAAGAATCATTTATTATAATACAATAATGCAGGCCATTATAAAATTGTTTTTTATCCATCATTTGTCATATATAAGTTATTATAGAATTTTTGTATTAATTGTAGATATTATAATATTACTATAATCTCAAATTTATATATGTATAAACTTTAAAATAAGAAAAATAAGAAAACTGAATAAAACAAGAAACGAAAGTTTTATATGAAATAGGATGAACCTATTCTTTAATGTCACCATTTTCATAAGATTGCTTCACAACATCAAAAGCTTTTAATAATTTACCTCTAGCACCCATTGCAGTAACACCTTTTGCTTCCAATTGTTTGTCATCCAGGTAAATCAACTCTTGCCATGGAATATTCTGTAATGCATTAGTATACTTGTGCAATCTCAATGTTTTCAACCAAGCTGGAATATCGTTCAACAACTTGATATTTGTGATTTGTTTTGGATTAATAGCTGGGGATTTAGTAACAGCACCTTGAGTATGTTTTGATGGGGTATGTTGTTGTTGTTGTTGTTGTTGTTGGTTTCCAGCACCAGCATTTGAAGGAGTGGTGGGCATGGAATTATTGGTAATATTGTTATCAGTCAATGATAAGTTTTTAGTGGCAGAGTTTAAACTTGCTAACTTTGCCAAATTTTCTTGTGGTTCACTATTAGTATGAGCATGTTGAGCATATGTTCTGTTTTGTTGCTGTTGTTGTTGTTGTTGTTGTTGTTGAACATGGTGCTGAGAATGGTGTTGATTATGACGTTGAGGATGATTATGATGTTGTTGTTGTGGTTGTTGAGGTTGTTGTTGTTGTTGGTTTTGTTGAACTTGGGGTTTTTGTTGCATAACACTACTAATTGAAGGAGACATTGGTAATGAATCATAGTAATTAACACGTTGAGGTGGAGGAACAGACATTGAATTCCTCAATTGTTGAGACTCATCATAATTTGAACCATAAACATATTGATTATTAGCACCACTGGTATTTTGATTATAATTGGTTAAGTTTCTACCACGTTCATCTGAATGATTATGTTGATGGCCTCTTTTTTTATTCGAGTCCAACTGAGCTCTGCTATTAATTGTTGATAATGCAGAAAGTTTCAATGCATTGACATTACTATAATCATTGACATTAATTGGGCCTTGACTTAATTGTTGAGCTAAATTAGTCAACATGATAGTTCTACTATCATATGGCTGTTGTTGTTGCTGCTGTTGTTGTAGCAATTGTTCATTTTGTTGCTGGAATTGAGAATACAAATTTTCTGCACTTCTAGCATCTAATCTATTGTTAGAGAACCTGCTCTTTGATGGTGTAGCTGTAGTAGCTGTTGATAAAGTTGGAGAAGGGAATTCATTTTCATTGTTGAAAAGCCTTGGGTTACTATATGGATCAGCAGAACGAGGTCTTTCCATTAAAGAAACTCTATCAAATCCGGAACCTAAGATTGGAGACATTGCTCTTTGTAAAGAAGCAGATGTTGGAGACCAAGGAGCTTGTGGAGCTTGTTCAGATGGTAAATCATTGTTTAAAACAGCATCCAAAGTTAAAGGTTCTTGATTATTATTATAAGTTGGAACTGGACAAACAACTTTTGGAATTTGAAGATTACCATTACCACTATTGCTGTCATTAAATCCAAAATTAGCAATTTTTGACTTTGTATATTGAATGATTTCATCAGGTAAATTTGATAACAAATTATCAATTAAAGTACGTTGTTGGTTTGAATTTAATGAGATTAACCATCTGTTTAATTTATCAATATCAGATTTAAAAGTTGCAGAATCAACTTCCATTGAACTTAAAGGTCTTTCAGGTATATTAAACCCAACATAACCATTAGTTGGACCAGCCGCACCTGCACTAAAAGGTCTAGCATATTCCAAGAAGTTTTCACCACCATTAATACTCAAATCTTGGGCACTTAAAGGTCTATTATTACCTAATAATCCTGGATTTGAATTAATTGTAGAATCATCATACCCATATCTTGATCCTGGAGGAGATAATAAAGACATTGAAGAATTAAATCCAGAAGCAGCTTGAAATTCTGGGGATAACAAAGTTGTTGGAGTAGCTTTTGGTTTAGCTTGTGGTGATAATAACGAAGCGCCAGGCTGTGCTCTTGTAGAAGATGGTGATGTGTTTAAAAAAGAAGAATCACCAGAAGTTGGTTCTTGAACAGCAGTAGTGCCCCCGATTGAGTTTCCAGAGTCTTGGGGGTTGAAATTGGACATTATGGATTGTTGTATTGATGAAATAGCCAATTTTTTGATGATTTATTTCAGTAATAAATCGTCTGGAGATGGGCAATATGAGATGAGTTGGGAAATAACCAAAGAAAAAATGCAATTGAATGACGAGGACCAGCCTTTTATTCTCTAATGAGTGTTTGTACCAAAAGTAATGATCAGTGTACTGGAGTGGTTTAAGCAGATGTTCAAATACAATTGAAATTAACAGTTGTTTCTTAACTTGCTGTTGTCTAACAAGAAAATCACCAAAAAAAATTTCTTAAAGAAAATAACAAACAGTTGATTGCTACCCAATTGATAACTTCTAATAATTTTCCTGTTGTTTTAAACCCAACACAGATGAATCGACTTTAAATTGAGTACTTTTCTTCAAGAAATGTTGAAAGGGCTTTCAACTTTGAAAGAACCCTTTTTCTTTTTTTCCCAGCCATCCCAAAATTAAATTTTTAATCTGCGGCGCGTACCGGAACTGTTGGGCGTACCATTTCCTGTCGATTAAAACTACTTTAAACTACAAATTACATAGTGAACAAATTGATTAGAATAAATTATTTGATCTGTTTACGAATATGTTTATTGTACTTAAAGCAAACTTATATTCACGATTATTCAAACTTTTTCCTCAATGGTGTGATCAATAGGATCAATGTCATCACTTGAACCTACTGAAGACGCATCTGGAACTTGTTTAATCTCATCATTAATTGGCACATTCTTCTTCTCTTTTAATTGTAAATATCTGATTCCTAAAGCCACTAATGGTGTTGCTATAATAGTGGATAGCATAGCATAACATCCATGTCTTACTTTAGGAACAGAATCTGCTGGGAAAAACACAATACTCCACCATGCATTTAATGCATTACTGAACATATTCATTGAAGCTAGTGTCACAATCTTAACTTCTGCATCATCTGTGATAACTAAATTAGCCCATGCAAAGAAAATGGGCTGCACAGAGTAACTAACACCTGTCAAATAATGTGCAACAAACACACCAGTGGTATTATTTGGACTTGTCCATATGATGATAGTTGAAATTAATAATATTAATGATACTATAATAGCAATATGATGTGGTTTTAACGTTAAATCTGTATAAATCCCGCTCAAAAATGAGCATAAAATACCAACACCATAAATTCCCATAGGGTAGTAATTTCTATCTCTAATACTATACCCTTTTTCTAATAACCAAATTGAAAAAATACTATTTGCACTCCAAGAAATATTTTCTCCAGCTAATGCAAATAATAATGAAAATGCATACCATTTCCAACTTACAAAAACTCTCTTAAAAGCAGTACGATCTAATCTAACTGGAGGTGGTTTATCAACTCTTGTTCTTGCTAATTCTAATTCTTCTTGACTAAAAATATATCTTCTATTACAAGTTTGTGGTGTATCTGGGAAAAATAATAACCCATAAATTAATACAACAATTGAAATAATAAAATCAATAATAAATAACCATCTCCAACCACTTAAACCTCTCAATCCTTCCATGGTTTTAGAAATGTTAGATTGCATAATACTTGAAAATAAAGATCCCATTAAAGCACTTGAAGTAAAAATTGCACTTCTTTTACTTAATTCTTGTGGTTTATACCAACTACCAAGAATCATATGAGATCCAGAATAAATAACACTTTCAAAAGCTGCTTGGAAAAATCTTAATGCACAAATTTGTTTCCATGTTGTAACATTATAAATTCCCAATGTAAAACAAGCCCAAATTAACATTGAAATGTTCATCCATATACTTGGTCTAATCTTCAATAGCATGACATTATTTGGAATCATTCCAACAACATAACCAACTGTCCAGCAAGTATTGATGATATTATATTGATTACCAACGATTTTCAACTCATCTTTCATACCAGAAACATAAGCATTTCCAACGTTAGAAGTATCAATAGAAACACACCAAAAAGCAAGACATATATAACTCAAAACAAACCAATCAATCTTAACTAATAATCTAGTCTCTAGTTTAGTCTCTGGTGGGTCACCCCATACTATTCTTCTGGCAGTTTTCAAAACTTTGAGAACCATATTTAAAGCACTTCAAATCTGATACCGTCGAAGAAAATTTATGAAAAAAAAAAGGAGTTTTAAAGTTTTATATAGACCTCAGTACTGTCACATTAGTTAAAAAACCTCAATAATAACATCTAGCTTATCGTAAACGTTTTTTTTTTCTTTGATTGTGGATATTTCAAAGTGTGGATGATTACTTATTTCGGTGATTCAAACACAGTTTTTTATAAATTTTATATTAGAATTAGTATTATGACACTAAGAAAGTTACGAATGTGATAAGTTCCTTACAAATACCACTAAATCAACGTCACATCTGCAAATATCCGTCATTTATCATACGGCTGCAAACATTCTTTGAATTCTACTCAAATACTGCTGATTTTTTTCATGCATTTTGAAATTAAAAGTGGCATAATCATTTAGCTCCGACAATTAAGTGATTGACTGCATAAATGACAAACGTTAATGGCGTTTTGTTCGGTAACTGAAACTGTCGTATTCTGTTGTGGTAAACTAATTAGATTAAATAATGTCTAAATGAGCTTTCAGTGTTTGGTTTTAGTGTGCTAAGGTACCAGATTCGGGGATTTGAGGACTGGAAATTTGGATATATGATATATAATAGTAGAGATTATCTTTGATATTTCAGTGTTTATTAGATTATCTGACGCCTTAGATGGTTAATGTATCCTTGTATCAATGAATCCTTAGTAGAAATCATCCAATCTAGTGATTTTCAATAAAATTATTTTCAATTTATTTTTGTTTCATAATTAATGCAATAATTGGAGGTCTTTTTGTTCAGCTTGAAAATATAAAAAAAAAGACTCGCTCAAAATTGAACCTACAGACTTCAAACTTTGGAATATAAATTAAACATCTAATATAAAGTTAATTTCTAAAAATTAGAAATATTTCTTCAGCAGTTCTAGAAGTATTTTACTTTAAGGCCTTTTACTTTTAAGGCCCGGATTTAAACAAAATGTTATTTCCAGTAAATCCCATAGAACATTTTTATTAAGTCCGTTAGTTTTTTAGGTAATGATCAAATAGGTATCTTCAATATAGATAATCAGTTAAACTGCAATCATTTGAAAATATAGGACAGAGAAAATACAAAATTTCTAAATCTCCATTGTATGTGGCTGAAATAAAACAAAAACAAATGTATAAACACCAATGTCAGCCTCAAAATCAAGAAAGAGAATATTTAAACCACTGATAACCATGTCTGAATAACTAATCAAGTTGAAATATCAAAGTTCTAGACAAGATCCATAGTCGATATTTAGTTGATTATAACCATTTAGTAACAATTTCAATTGGTTTCACATGGCAAAAAAAAATAAACAAAGCACAGTTATAACAAAAAAAAAGTCATATAGTTTTACTTGAAATTTTAGAGTTCAAATTTGGATAATAGTTTATTCGAATATTCAAGAATATGGATTTCTATCTGTATAATAATATTGGGTTAACCATTATGCATATTAATGCATACTCGTGTTACACCACAAAGAACATTAACAGCATAAAATAACCACAAGAGAAACAACAATAAGCAATAATTCTTACACAAATACACTCAAAAGTAGTAATATATCCACCAGAAACAAACTGTTGTTAAAAGCTCATCAGCATCAAAATTTAAAAATTCGAACCAAGAAGAATTACTTAATTGGGAAATTACCTATTTTGTTAGTCACATAATACCTTCATCACAAGTTGATTTGCAATTAATATTCAAGGTTTAAATAACCAGAATAGATACAAATTGAATGTTTATATGATAACTAAAGAACAATGAGTCTAGTTCTATTTGGAACAGATGATGATGAGAATAACAAGTCAAATATTGTTTTGTTAGTAATTTGAACCTATTCTTCTAAAATTAGTTATTAACTTTTTTTTAGAAATGATCCACAAAGAAATGCTGTGGTACTTTATAATCAACAAACGAATGAGATCTCATTGTTGAGAACTGTATCTTCCTTAATAAGTGGATCACCTGCTGTTTTAAATGGTTCAGAAGTTTCAAATTCTACTCCAGTTTTAACGTGCTCACAATGTGGATCTATACTATCTGGTTCTGATATTCTCCCAGATCACACCGAAACTAAAGATCAAAATATTGATGGGGATGATGAAAATATTTTTAATAATAGTGCTAGAAGACATTCTAATGGCAACAATTCAACAAATGCCTTCATTGATGCTGATTATTTTAGGATTTTAGGTAGTTCAAATACTCATAATGTTACAAATTCAGCTGAACATTTAAGTGATTCCTTATTTACACAAGGTTATTTCAATAAATTCTTTAAAGAAATATCATTACTTGGTCGTGGTGCAAATTCAAGTGTTTATAAAGTTGAACATTGTTTAAATAATATGTCTTTAGGTGTTTTTGCTTTAAAGAAAATTACTATTGGTGATAATTCAAGTTGGTTATTAAAAGTTTTAAAAGAAGTTCGTTTACTTTGTAAAATGAGCTCTAATAATACACATTTGGTTAACTATAATCATGTTTGGTTAGAAGTTGACTCAATTAATAATTTTGGACCAAAAGTTCCATGTGCTTTTATTTTACAACAGTATTGTTCTGGTGGTAATTTAGAAGATTTTATTAATGATTTAAAAAATCCAATGTTAACACCTAGTGAATTGAAGAAATGGAGATTAAGATATAAAAAAAATAAAATTGAAGGAAGATTGTTATGTAATATGGAAATTTTATCAATGTTTACAGATGTTGTTATTGGAGTTCATCAATTACATCAAAATCATGTTATTCATAGAGATTTAAAACCTTCAAATTGTTTATTATCAACATCATATTTAAGTAATAAACTTGAAGATATTTCACCTGATTTTAATTCAATTCCAAGAGTTTTAGTTGGTGATTTTGGTGAAAGTCAATTAGAGGGTGAAAAAAGAAATTCAAGTGGATGTACTGGTACTATTGAATTTACTGCCCCAGAATTGATTCAAGATAAAAAACAACAGTTTAATAAGAAAACTGATACTTATGCATTAGGTTTGATTTTATATTTTATGTGTTTTGGTGAATTACCATTTAAAACAAGTATGAATGATAATAATATTGAATTTTTAAAACAAGAAATTCATGATATTCAATTGAGTAAAACAGGATTGATTAATAAGAGGAATGATTTAGATCTTCATTTTATTGAATTGATTATTAATTTAACTAGTAAAGATTCCATAGAAAGGTTTAGTACCAAGGAAATTTTAAAAGTTTTACAAACTATTGAATTAAATGATGATTATGGTAACTTGTTGAAAGAGCTTAGTATTAAGGATCATGAAAATCCAGTTGTTAATACTGATTTGAAAAATGAAATAGAATTATCAATTAAAGATAATTCATACGAAAAAACTTCCCATCAACTAAAGATCAATGAAAAATATATGATATATGGTATCCAATTTTTATTAACAAGTTATATTTTGAACCATAAAATAATATACTTATCATATGTAATAATATTGGTTAATGGTGTTGTGATTGGTAAGAATGATGTTACGATGAATAAATATTTAGTTTTCGGGTTGTTAATTACAAGCTTAGCGTTGTATATAATTATATAAAATTTACAATTTATTATTAAATAATATTACCCACTGTATACACCATGAAAATAATTTTTAAAAAAAAAACACAGAATCAACAAAATCAACAGCTTCTACTTAATCCCAAAACTCATTCTCTAACAATTACAAGAGCTTTGAAT
Source organism: Liangdongia dryadoides (assembly GCA_030579655.1). Taxonomy (NCBI): domain Eukaryota; kingdom Fungi; phylum Ascomycota; class Saccharomycetes; order Phaffomycetales; family Wickerhamomycetaceae; genus Liangdongia; species Liangdongia dryadoides. The sequence continues at coordinate 84,422 of JAKTRJ010000048.1, forward strand.
ATTTTTTGCTTTTGATATATCTATTAAACCACTTCTTTGATCATCATCATCATCATCATCTCGAGATCCATCCTTTACTTTAAACTTATCATTTGGTAAATCTTCAGCAATTGATTTAAAAATTATTTCAATATTTTCACCATTTTTAGCACTTGCTTCAATAAATTCAATTTTTTTATCATTACAATATTGAGAAATAATTTCATCATCAATAGTATTTGAACTTGGTTGATTTTTTAAATCTGATTTATTTCCAACAAATTTAACAATTAAATCATTAGGTGCTTGTAATTCTAATTCATTAATCCATCTTTTTGCTTTTTCAAAAGATGATAAATCAGTAACATCAAAAACAACAATAGCACCATTAGCATTTCTATAATACATTGGTGCCAGAGATTTATATCTTTCCTGTCCTGCAGTATCCCATATTTCAAATTTCACTATTGTAGTTTCATCAAGATTAATTGTTTTAGTAACAAATGCTGCACCAATTGTAGATTCTCTAAATTCATCAAAGGTATTTTTAACAAATCTTTGAACTATAGAACTCTAAAATGGTTAGTTGAAGAAGACATAATAATTAGAAGTACTAACTTTCCCAACAGCAGAATCTCCCAGAAGCACTAATTTGAAATGACCGAATTTAATTGAATCCATTTTTTTTAATAAATTTTTATTCTTTATTGTTGTTTGTTTGAATTCTAAACAATTTTTTTCTTTTTTCAAGAAATTAAAAATTTCAGCCTAGCGAGCCTAGAAGTACAGAAACTTTAGGCAGAGGATTTAGTGAGAAATAAAATTGCCACATTTTTACACAGAAAAAAGTTATTAAACTTTGAATTAAATTTTATATTTAAACTATTGAACTAAACCGCTATTTAAAAATGTTTATGCGCTGTTAATTTGAGTCTTTTAAAACTATTGAAAAGCTTTATTTTTTGATTTTTTTAATCAATCTGCAGAAGGGTGTTATAAATTTGTTATCAGTTTGGCACTTTTTAGCTTTAAACAACAACATATAATAATAAAAATTGAGAGAAAATGGTTGATAGTTTGAAGATTCCTTTGACTTTGGAACCTATGGTAGGAATAGGAGAGATTAGTAATTTGCTTTTCAAGTACATTTTGTGTAATTGAATTAACACTTTTAGAAATAGGAAGTTCAATGTATAATGTCCTTAATATGTTATCAAGGCAAGGATATAGACTAGAATTCAACTTTTCAGTTGAACATGTTATTGATTACACTTATTCTGTTATTATTAAACGACTTGCTATTAAACTAGTATTTTCAGCATCTGATCAATTGTTATTATATATTGAAGTTAATGGATTAACAAAATCACAACATGATCTGATTTTTTATTATAATAACAACAAAATCACTTCATTATCCATAAAAGATGTTTATTATAATTTTTTTGGTCCAACTTATCCTGGTGAAGTTATTTCTGGATTTTATATTTTATCATATCCTGGTATTTCATTCAAATATAAGATTCCAAAAGAATTATTATTAAAATCTAATAAAGATTTATTATCTGAATTATTATCATTTCCAAATATAAACACTTGTTCAATTGCAATTCATACAGATAAATCTTGGTCATTTTTTGTTAAAAATTCATTATCTCATGATAAAATTGATAAACAAATTAAATTTAATGAATTTAATATTGAATGTATAGATGGTAATGTTCAACAAGGTTGTTTTAGATTTAATTTCCAAAATCATCCACATGGTTTAAAAAATTATATTGTTGAATTAAATAAATCATTTCAACAAGATATTTTACAAAAAATAGGTCCACCAGAAGATATTTATGTTAAAAAAGATTCAAGATTAACAATTCATAAAAATAATGATGATATTAGTAAAATTAAACAAAATCAAATATTTCATAATTATTATAAATTTGGATTTGATTTATTATATGATACATCAAAAAATCAAGGTGCTAAACTTATTAAAATTATTTTACATAATAATTTACCAACTTCATTAACATTTCAAAGATATAATAAATGTAAATGGAGATTATTAGGATTTGGAAATATTTATAATGATTTTACATGGATTAAAAATCAAAATATTTCAACTTCAGAATTATATTTTGAAGAAATAAATGATTCTTTAAAACAAAAAAATTCAAAACCAATTGTTTTAAATAGAAATGAAATTTTTAGAAATTTAGATGAATCTGTTGAATTAATTAATATTGATAATGAAAAAAATATATCAGATTTAAAAGATAGTTGGGGTCAAGTTTTAATTTATGCTTATGAAAGATGTATTTGGGAAGTTTTAGAAACAAGTGGTGCTATAAATTCGGTAACTTTATATTAACATTTATATCATTATACGTTATTTTTAATAATATTTACCTTTTTCCCAAACTTCATCTTGAATAAAACTTGCCAAAACTTTTGAACCAGTTTGTAATAAAGGATGACCAGCAACAATTCTTAAAAATCTTTCTAAACCAGCTCTTCTATTTTCAATAACTTCATCACTAAATCTATTTGTGAAAACTTTTCCAGGTAAAGGAGGAATTACAACTCTTGAACTTTCATTTTCTAACATATGTCTAAAAGCTTCAAAATCAGAATATCTTCGACGAACTGAACTTTGACGTAATCTAAATGCAGGTAAATTTGTTCGACAAATAATTTCATAATCTGTATACATATTTCTTCCATATCCATAAGTTCTTGGATTACGTACTTCAATTTCAAGAAAATTTTCAGGTTCACCATAAAGTTCATCAAAAGTTTGTTCTTTTATAACTGGTTTTTTTTTGATGTATTTTGTTGATGATTTATTAGAATCATCATTTTGTTCTGATTCTTGTTGTTGTTGTTGTGGTTGATGTTGTTGTAATGGTTCTTGTTCTGTAGTCAAGTTTTCTTGAATTTCAGTATCAAAAGATTTGAATACCCTTGGCATGATGTTGATGTTGATATAATTTTATAGGTGATTTAATTATTGGATGATGTTTTTTGTTTATGTTCCTATTTGTAAAAATTGAGGTGATAAGAAAAAATTTAAATTTCCGGTTCGAACCTCGAGATGGGAAGTTAAATAACAAATAATAAAATATAAAGAATAAAGATAAATAATATCACACAATTGTTGTAGTTCATATCAATTAACAAATTAAGTAAAACATTAATCATCATAATACAATAATTTAGTTTAAATTTAATTAAAATATTCTTTAATACCGAAGTTGATAAAGTTGAGTTATAATAACTTTTAATAAAATACAAAGACATAATATGACTATATACTACAATTATGACTATATACAATTATGACTATATAATACCATATCATAACCTTTTAGTATCACTTTATTTTGAAATGATTCATTTTTTAATATGTAGAAATTATCGCGACAAAGTGACACCCATAAAATTTTCATCATCGACATCAACATCAACAAAATCAATAGAAAACTTGTCAATTAATAACAACAACATTAACAACAACAGAAACAGCGCTTGGAATACTTTAAACAGTGCACCATAGCCCGTTACTTATATAATGAACGAAAACTACAGCAGAATGTATTTGGGTGAAGAGCCCGCCATTATTATGGACCAGAATGGGTCTCATCAACAGAATATTCAAACCACACAACAACAACAGAATACACAACAACAGATACATGAACAGCAGCAACAACCACAACAAGAAGAACTACACCATCAACAACAACAACAGCAACAACAACAACAACAACAACAACAACAACAACAACAACAACAACAACAACAAC
>JAKTRJ010000049.1:0-86456 GCA_030579655.1 Liangdongia dryadoides
TTTTATTCTTTCTCTTATATCTTCTTTTAGAACTTAGCATTGATAAAATATTTTCAATTAGGATGTGCATTTCTCCATTTGGTTGTTGAAAAGCACAATTCAAATAATCCAAAGTGTTGATGCCTCTTTGTAGTGAGTCTTTAAAAACTAGTTCCTGTTGCGGCAGTATCAATTTCAATCGTTGTTCATAAGATATTCTAAATTTGATTTTGACATATTCACTGTATAAATATTGTGAACCAATTTCACGTAGTGGAATAAATAATCGATGTCTCATAAATCGTCTATATAATGCCAGAGATTGTGCTTTTGGTGACAGTTCGTTAAAATTAACTGGCAATTTGGTGGCACGCTTCAACACAACTATAGAATCTTTAGCAGCATTTCCAACAACTTCAATCATATTTGGAATACCAGTAATTTTAATTTTTTGATGTCGAGCAAAAGTTTTTAAAGATAATTGTGTTTAAAATTTTCCTCATCACTTTTTCGGCCAAAAAGTACAACCCTTCCAAACCAAAGAAAATACTTATAATGGTGAATAAAGTACCTCTTATCATACTTTTTTTCTACTAATACCGTGAGGTGTAACTTGTGACTCAATTTGTTCCAATTTTTTGCCACTGTTGGTATTTTTTATGTCTCTAAATTTTAAAATTTTAATATGTAACAACGCTAATTAACAGACTTTAATACTGTAATTTTTTTTAGGAAGTATAATTTCGAAATATTAATCCAGTGATAGGAATATCAATTACTTAAGATCCATTATGTTGACAACCATCTAGTACCACTAGGCGCTATAGCATTTTTTTTATATGTAACAGCCATATTTTAGAAACGCAAGCGCTAATAGACTAAATACTGTAAATATTATATAAATTGGAAATAATTTCATGATAGGACTATTAATCACATAATAGACAATGATGAAATACTAAAACCACCAGTAAAAGTATAAAAAGAAAAAAATAAGGAAATTTTCTATAAAAAATTTTGATTTTCAAGCTGAACAAAAGACCAACAATTATTGCATTAGTTATAATTTATACTAAAAAAAAAAATAATATTTAAAAAAATGAAAATCCTCTTAAGATTCATCGATACAAGGATATATTACCCATCTAAGGTATCAGATAAGCTAAGTTGAATAAATTGTTATAGAATTGTCTAGTTATCTTTTATAGCATTTTTCCATACAGTTTAATAAATATCTTCGTTAGTAAAAAAAAAAAAACCGTATGGACATTTGGTCAATTAGAAATAATACAGAGATGATCAGCAGTCCCCTGCATAAAGATGAACCGTGTTACAAAGAGATTTTATTATTGCTGTTTTCAAATCTCAATTAGATATAGGAAAATTCAATTATTCAATACATATAAAATAGAATGTATTATCTTTTCTTGTTATGAAGTTATTTAATTTTTTGTATTTTAATGAAACTAGATATACTTTAAACTTGCTGAAAATTAGTGTGAAATATATTCAGTATACAAGGAATATTACAAAGTGTTTTTCACATAATTTAGAGTTATTTCTACTATTATTATTCAATGTTCAAGTTCAAAAAATGGGTTCAGTTTTTTTAAAAAAGTGTATACTCAAAAACAATGTATTTATACTCTATATTGAAAAATGAAAAATACCCATAACTATGGTTAACTTTTAGAAAATTGAGTTTTGTGTGGTTTATGTACAGATGTCAGGACTATTATAAACAAGATACATGGAAATAAAGGGATTAAAAACTGTGGATATATAAGTACGATATTTACAAAATCAAAAGATTATATAAGAAATAAATTATATCTTGAAAGTATAAAAGGTTTTCAGTTTTACTCTCCTCATTTATTGTCAAAAATAACACTCTCCGGATCAATATCTTGTTCTGTAAAAAATGCATAATGCTTTGCTAAATTCAACTTACACATTGGACATTCAGTTTTCTTTGTTTTAACAAGCATAGAACAGTAGCAGACATAATGCATATAATGGCCACAAGGTAATTGAATCATTTGATCATGTGAATGTAATCCTTCAAGGCAAACAAGACAAGTACATTCAGAACTTTTAATCTTATTATCTTCTCTTATATCTTTGAAAAATCTGACTTTGTTGAAACAAGAATTTGGATCTAAGAAATGAGTAAATTCATAAATATTCCCTTGGTTAAATTTATAATCTTCAACTTGCTTTCTATTTACAATTTGTTTAATTTCATCATCTTTTTTGGTTTTCCAGAATTTTAGTTTTTCAGATATTTTAATTTTTCTAACATAAGTAAAACAGCATTTAGTTCCTTTATATAAAAGAAGGTAAGGTAAAAATGGAATAATTTGGATTAAATCAAGAATGAATTTGACCAAACTAATATCATAAGTAACAAACAACTCCTCAAAATAATAACTGATTCGATCATCATAATTGTGACAAAAATTGAAATAAAACCATGCAAGAAAAATTGTATAAATTAGCAAATTTGCCTTTAGAATAAATTGTCTTTCATCTTTTAAATACAGCTCATTATCTGTATAATCTCTATACTCTTCAACCTGAATTATTTTTTGTTGATCTTCTGTATTGAATAATAAAGATTCTGTTGGATATGGATTTAAGGTGGTATACATTGTTGCCAATGTACCACTTCTACTACCACCACCAAAAGTTATACTAGTGGTGGTAGTGGATATAACGGTTTGTTTTGGATATATTGTAAAAAATGATGTTTGTTGTCGGTTGTTAGAATCTAGGTATATTGATGTTTTTGGTATCATCTGAGTTAAATAACCTTCCACTATCAGAGTAAGTAGTAGAAAGTTGGTAATTAATAAAAAATTCATTGTCTGTATTTAGTTTTATCTATATTTTGTTAGAGATTTTTTTTTTTTTTTTTGGGGAACCAGTCTTGAATTTATAGTTGGGAAGTTTGAGATATTATCATTGAGATGATTGTAACAGAGTCCTTTTTTCCATTCATGAAAACAAAAAATGAAACGAACTAGTTTTGTGATATTTGGTAATTATTATGTTTTTTTTTGACAGCTTTAAAATAATTAAAAAGTAAAAAGCCATCTCAATCTCAGTAAACAAAATAATAACATTCATGCAGTGTTATGCAAAGATACATAAAAGCGAAGATATATGATAAAAAACTATACATAAAATAAACTATTTATATATTTCTAAAAGGTTTCTCCGAAGCTTTAATATTGTTTTCTGTGTATAAGGCATAATGTTTAATCAAGTTTAGTTGACAAATAGGGCATTTTACATTTTGGGTTTTAAATCTAATGGAGTTGAAACAATTGACATGAAAATAGTGTTTGCATGGCAAAACTACTAAAGTTTCATCATCAGTAAATGGTTCTAAACATATAACACATGTTTCTTCGGCACTTTTAATAGTTGGATCATTCTTAAGATGGAAGTATGTAAATTCATCATTAAAACTGGTTTTTTTATTCATCACAACTCTATTGGAATAGTATTTATTTGGGTTATAGTTTTCAACATCAGCTCTTTCCACAAAATCACCTAGTTCATTAACATTAAAAGGAGCATTGTTTTGTAATTTAATATCTTGGTTATATGGGTCTTCTTGATTATTATCATTACCACAAATTTTTAGACACAAAAGGATTGGTGAAACCATCACGAAAAGAGTCAGCATCACCATAGTAATAAAGAAAAAACCTGGTAACATTGGTAAGGCAACTAAAATTCTTGATAATGCATACCAAATTCCATGTTTAAACAACTCTTCCAGTGTATCCATTTTTCCAAATATTTGGTTGTAAATAATCATGTTTATTGAAAAAATTATTCCATAAGTACATAAAAAAAGCAAAAACTTTGTAAGTTTTTTTGCCTGTTTCTTTGTATATACTTCATCATCACTAAATTTATTAAAATAGGGAATTGCAACAACTCTTTGCTGTTCTTTAGTATTGGTTAAAACATCTTCTGTTGGGTATGGGTTTAGTTCAGAATATATTGTGATAAGTGTACCTTGAATCCCTTGAATATGGTCAGTTGATAAACTTTTTGTCGCAATAATGGTTTGTTTTGGGTATTTAGTATAAGTTGATTTTATTATTTGACCTTGTATGTTTGTTATACTTGTAGTTTTAGTTTCAATAGGAACACGCATGGAACAACTAAAACTAGGAAGAAGAACAATTAATGTTTTAAAAAAAACACAAAGCTTCATAATTAATCTATTAAATACTTTATCTTTTTGATTTCATTATTTAAATAAGAAACAAAGTTGTTGTTCTGTTCATATCTTTGTTTTATAGGGGTTGTTTGAACCCTTGAGAAGATAATTCTACATTGGTTGATATCAACTGATAAAGATTAAAACAACTATATTTAAGATTCTCAAAAGTTTGAGACTACTGAAGGTGATAGTTTATGATATTAAGCAAGTAAAATAAACAACGATATTGTTTCCCATTTTTTTACTAAAAGAGTTGAATTGTTTCAAAAAAAGATACCATAGTTTGGTAAGATATTTAACAGGTTTTAATTTTAAATGAGTTTCAAATAGAACGAGAAAAATCCCAGATCCATTAATAGAAGAGAATAATACAAAGGAAATCAATAAGTTGATAGGATATAGCCTAAACTCATCACAATATATGTAACTGTGTGCTTGGGAAAAACTCTGGAGGCTAAATATTTGAGAATAATATGAGTAAATTTATTTCTATTAAAACTTTAAATTAGTACATAAGCATTATAATTATCCACCTCCAATTGACTCTATTATACAAAACCAAACCAAACATCAATACCAATCAACTTTAAGCACAAACGTTAAGATTACAAAAATTTTTGAAACAATGCATCTCTAGACTTGACCTCCACTTCACCAAATAATTCAGTTTGTTTTAATTCGACAGCATCCGCAGTTCCTAACACTAACAATTCAAAGAAAACCCTAGTTGCTTCATTTCTTGGGATTTTTGATAATGGTTCTTCAGAAGAAGCATTTTTTTCAACAACTAATGAATAAGTTGTGGAATCTTCATCTTCTTGTAAAATGTCCCTTAAGTCAGCAGCAATTTTGACAGTAGATTCAGAAATACTGTTATCCTTTCTGTTAGAGTTGAAATCATCAGTTTCTTCTTCTTCTTCTTCCTCTTCTTCAACTTGTTCTCTTTCTTTTTCTTTGTCTTGTTCAGCAATTGGAACTCTTTCTTCATCAATCCCACCAAAATCAAAACTCAAATCTAAACCTTGATCAAAATTATTATTGTTATCTTCATGTGTTATTGAGTTGTTTTGTTCTAAATCACTTTCGGAATGAACTAAATCTGGGACATCTTCATTATCAGAAATAGCCGTAGTAGTCTTTTGACGTTTAACGGTTAATAAACTTTCAGCAATGTCTTCATTAACATAGTTGTCATGTAGTAAGTAGGCAATAAATTTCTTTTTAGAGTTCAGATCTAAATCATAAACATTAATGCGACCATCATCATGTGAAATAATCCCATCTGTATTGTTAAAATCAGCAATTGGAACTTCAGTTTCTTGATCAGTAACAATTTTACGATGGCCAGCCAACATTGTTTTTCTTGATCTTTTAATCCTTTGTCTTTTCGGAAGAGAAGCAGGTTCTTCATGTTCTTGATGTTCTTCATTAATATTTTCTTGATTAGTTTCTTCAAGAGTTTCTAAAGGATTATTAAAATAGTCATCACCACCACCTAGACCCATATCAAAGTCATCATTGTAAGCATCTAATGCGGATAGATTAGCATTTTCAGCAGTGGTAGCTCTTGCAGTTTCAATAGATTGATCAGCTTCATCATTATTTTGATCATTAGTTTCAGAAGCAAGAACACGATCTTCATCAATATCAAAATTCAAATCTAATTCAAAATCATCATTATCTCCCATTGGTAACTCATCCAATTCATCAACATGATTTCTTGGTATTTCAATAGATTCATCAAAATCTTGATTAGTTAAGGCAGCTTGAGTAGAACCAAAAATATTTACTGGATCATTGTTATCTGGACCATCATCAAAAGTCAAAGGTTCTTGATACAACAAATCAGCAGTTGTAACAGTATCTTGTAAAATCAATTGGTTAATAGATGGGACAATTGTTGCACTTGGTGGCAAAGTAACAGTGTTAGTATTTGAACGGATAGCAGATTTTAATTTCAATAAAGCATCAGAAACATCATCCAATAAATATTTAGCCTTTCTTGAATATATTCTCACAACACCATATAACAATTGACCTGACAATCTTAATGCTAATCCTTCACTTTCTTCATTATCATTTGTTGTGGCATCAGCAATAGCTTTTGTGGATTGAACAATATCACTTGTTAAAAATTGATGTTTGGATAGTTTCTTTTCCAAATTAGCAGCTAACCAAACTTCAGCTAAGGGACCTTCTTTAGCTAGTAAAGTTTCTGAATAAAACATCTTTCTTAATGTTTAGATGGAACCAGTATTAATTATTAGCCAAATAAAAAGGGATGAGTATTAAATACAAAACCAATCAGTGTCAGCAGAAAAAAATAGCAAGATTGAAAAGCAAACTTAAGCTGAATGGAAGTAATCAATAGCAAAAAAATATAACTGATTTAAAGTATTCGCGTGTCAATGGTTTTCGTGATGTTTTGGTTTTTCTTTTCTTTATTTGAGTCACGGTAGTAAATTTCAAATAACTTTTTTACGCGTTTTTCTCTTTTCGGCAGTGATGCTGATTACGTCACGTGATCTAAATAAAAGTTTTGAATAAAATGAGAATTTAATAAATTTTATTTTATTGATATAAAGTATTTAGTTCTTCGTGTTAGTTTTCGTGTTAAAAAGCCTTTATTTAAGTCCAAATGTTTTTTATTAGTAGATAAGTTTTTATATTGTTCGGACATGCAAAATAAAAATTGCATATTGAACTAAAAATCTAATTAACTACAACCAAGTTTTAAAATTCACAAAATAAAATTAATTGAAGAGTCACAGACCCATTATATATATGTTTTAGATATAAATAGAAACAGAAAAAGTAATAAAAATGGAAATAATCAAATTTAGTTTTCTTTGATGGATCTAGTACAACAAGAAGCACCAGATTCAGCAACAGTGTTTGAGAAAGCTAATCTAGAGGTATTATCCAATTTGGATTCAACCTTGATGCCACCCTTTTCTTTAGCAGCTCTGGCTTCAGTAGTAGTCATAGCATAAGATGGTGGAACATCCAAACCTGGGTTTTCAGTGAAGAAATGTCTTGGTCTAATCAACAAAGTGATTGGTTCAGCAGGCATTAATGGGAAATCTTCTGGAGCTGGTGTATGAGAAATACCAAAAGTGTGGAAAACTAAAACATCAGTGTTTTCAACATTATCAGTACCATCAGCAACCCATTCTCTGTAACCGGTGTATTCATCACCAGAAGATTGTGGAACATGAACACCAGATGGGTATAATCTATCTTCCTTGTATGGAACAACGTTCATAGCATATCTAGCCCATGGAGCTCTCTTATGTGGAATAGAACCATCTTTAGCCATCATTCTTGGAGTTTGAGTAGAAACAATCTTATAAGAAACTGGAGCACCAGAGTATGGGTTTAAAACATTTGGATTCAAAATATCCCAAGTTCTTGAAGTTTCAGCTTTAGCATGAGTTAAAGAGTCATTAACAGTCTTATAGATAGTTCTTTGACCGAACCAACCGTTACCATATGGGTTTTCTTTAGAACCTAATGGATGTGGGGATGGTAAAACATCAGAAGAAGCAACAGAGTTGTTATCACCATCTAATCTTGGATCCAAACGTAAAGAGAACAAATGTTGATGGTTATGAGCATCAACTCTTGGGTAAACTTCAGTACCCCATGGAGCACATTTTTGACCTTCCTTAGCAACATATGTGTTTAGGATACCAGTTAATTTGATATCTAATCTAATAGAACCATCTTGTAAGAAGTTCCAGTAGATACAGTATTCATAGTTAGAAGCAGTAAAAATTTGAGAAATAATTAATCTTCTAGCTCTAGTAACAATAGTAGTAGCAAAATCATCTCTGAAGTCAGAGTGCTTGAATAACAAACCATCATCTTCTTCATGAATACAAACAGCATTCTTAACAGTGATTGGATCACCAGCTCTTGAAGCAAAATGAGCATCCAAATAATGAATAACACCTTTACAGTCACAACCTAAGGACAATGGGTTAGTCATGTAACCAGCACCATATTCACCTAAATCTAAGGCGTGCTTTCTGAAATGCTTAAAGTGTGGGTTACCATAAGGAACAATCATTTCACATAAAGACATTCTGTGAAATAATGGACGAATATTACCATGGTCATTGTAACTAATATCAGATAAAACAATACCTTCTCTGTAGTTGAAACCAACATGGATCTTGAAGTTATTCCATTCCAAAACGTTACCATCAACAGTGAAAGAGACACCTTCTGGTTGGGTGACATTGATTGGTTTCAAACCCTTTCTGTAACCATGCTTCTTAACAACATCAGCTGGATAGAAGTTCGGATGTGGGAATTTAGATAATGGTTTTCTTTCTTCTGGGATATCAATGAAAATAACTTCTGCAGTTTCAATATCAACAATTGGGATGAAATCCAATGGATGAGAGTAATGAGAATCATCTTCTTTAGATCTGTAATACAACAAAGCTTGTTGCAATCTTCTAGAAGAACCCCATCTTGGATCATAACCAATAGTCCATGGATCACAGTAAATATGATCAATCTGATTTTCTGGAACACCAGACAAAATAGCTTGCTTGATGACTTCTGGATCATTTCTAATGATACTTTCAGTGTTTTGCATATCTTCAACAGTTAAAATTGGTTGAACACCTTGAGTGTGCTTCAAACCAGTAACATACAAGTTTTGGACATCAACAACACCTTCTTGGATACCAGCTTTACCAGATTCCAAAATAACAAAAAATGCTAATCTTGGTGGAGGAGGAGCATTGTGTTCTTTCCAGTCCAAATAAGATTTCTTTGTTGGTTCTTTTAAAGTAACAGTGTTAAAAGAAATGTTCTTACCAGTGTACTTAGCCTTAACAACAGAAACAACAGTTTTGATTTCTGCAACGGATAATGGATCCAATGGGTGATTTGGAAGTGGTGGGGCAGTAGTGGAAGCAGTAGCTTGAGAAGCGATTTGTTGTAAACGTTCCATATTTGATAATTTAGAATATAGTTGTTTAGATTATTGATAGAAAAAAATCAAGTCAATTGGGGGGGAAAATCCACTGTTTAAATACTTGAAAAGTTTTCCACGAACCATAGATTTAATCTCCATAATTTATCAACACTTTCATACTCTCCAGAATACCAAACTCTACTAAATCTGTTGGTTCTGATGAGTAGTAATCTTATCAAGTTACTCTTTTCAGGTACTTCAGAACGCACGCATCCCGATTTGGAAGTTTGAAACAACAAAATGAGGATGCAAAAAATAATTACAATAAATATAAGCGGTTCATTAAGAAACAGTTTGATTACATTATTAATTAATTACACACTTATGTTTTAAACTTCTTTTTTTGTAACGGTTTGAGGTTCTATTTACAGCGTATATATTATATTGTTTTAAAGAACGAAAAGTAATAATCGATCTTGATTCTGCAAGAGAGCAAATTAATGGAGTTTAAGTTTAAACGGGAAAATAATGCTTTGAGATACTCAAAATGTCCTATGAATTGTTGTTTATAGTATTATATATACTATTTTTAATTAATTAATCCATGTTCATTGTTAACTTTTTATTGTGTTTCTACTTAATAAATTGTTAATCATCTCACTACTTTTCCTAAAACGGAAACTCAATCCATCTTTCAACTAAACTTCAAAGCCCAAACCCACCTTAATGACAGTAAAACATCTGTATAATTGCGCCTGAATTAACACAGAATTATACATATCAATTGGAATTATAAGAATCTTAAAGTCCAATAGATTTTTTTGTTTTGTTCGGCTCTCAATATTTTAAAACTATCCCCCTGATTAAAAGGTATTTTATCTAATCACTGATTATGCACAAATACTGCATCATTAATGATGAGCTCAAAACCTTATTGGAAAGATTATTTTTGACTTATTTTTGATTGATGAAATAAACATCAGTACAAAGACCATTGATGGCTATAATTTCTAATTTGACACCTGGATAGATGCTACAAATCCTTGAACATAATGAATTTCCCACGGATTTTTGCTTAGTGCAATTGAAAATCCATGTAGCTTTCATGACACCTCAGTACACATATATTACACAAACACTGATTAAATAGGACTATTAATCATTTGGTAAAATAATAGACAATTATGAAATACAAAACCCGCCAACGTTTATTACCTATTATAACTGCAATTTTTTGATTACCTAATTTATTAAATAATACCAAAATAATGACAAAAACTATCAAACTTAAGAGAACGTAAACACGCCGTTATAGTATAGTGGTTAGTACAGGTCGTTGTGGCCGACCAGACCCAGGTTCGATTCCAGGTAACGGCAGTTTATTTTTTAAACTACAAACACCTTTTTTTTTGCAAGATAACATATATATAATTTACTTTATCAATTGATTCATTATAAATACTACAATTTCATGCCTGAATATCATAATTTATTCATCCTTTAATCTATAAGGAATTGAAGGGCAAAAAAAAAAGTTTGCATCATTTCATAACCATTTTAAATTTTTTGTTTATATAAAAAAATAAGTTTATATAATAAAGTTTTTTTTTCTAATAATGTTTTACTCAAGTTCTTATAATTTTCTATCTCATCTCAAATGAATTTTAAAGATCTAGAGTTATTTTAATTGATAACTTATTTAGAAGCAGCAGCTTGTAAAGCTTCCAAAACTTCAACTTGGATGGAAGCTTCGGCGGCAACAGCTTCATCAGAGCTAGAAACGTTCTTTTGAGCTTCAGCCAATTGGTTCTTAATGGATTCTAAAGAGAAAGAAGATGGATCAAAAGCTTCAATTGCAGTGATGTTTAAAACAGAATTTGGTTGAACAGCAGCAAAACCACCAGAAACGAAAAATTCTTTGGATTGACCATCAGATTCAACAACTTGGATGATACCTGGTCTCAATTGTTCGATAGTTGGAACATGGTTGGCTAAAACACCGAAATCACCATTGACACCTGGGACGTTGACTTGAGTGACTTCTTTCAAGGAGTATAAAATGTCATGTGGTAAAGAGAAGGACAACTTCAAAGAGTCAGAAGTAGCAACTTCAGCATAAGATCTCTTAGCGGCGAATTGGGCGTGACGAGCAGCAGTTCTCAAGGAGTTTCTGAACATTGTTGATGATACTAGTTCTTGTTGTTCAAGTTTTAAATGAGTTGTTGTTTTTTCAAGGGGGATATTTTCCTAATTTTTTTCGTCTTTTCGCCAAACGAATTTGATTTTTTAATTGGGTGAATTTTGTCTGCATAAATGTGAAATGGCAAATTTGAAGTTTGTGATGGTTATGCAGTGAGAAATAGTGGCAAAATTATATACAGAATAGAAAGTAACAATGTTGAAATGATTAAAAAATTAATAAACAAGAGATGACTACTCCTATTGAGAATTTAGTTGTGGCGTTTAATGTATATAGATATTTGAATTGTTCTTTTCAAATATTAACAAATTTTTAGGAAATCTTATTAAACACTGGTGAAGTATTTGATCAACTGTATACAGATAAAACTTCAAATTTACTGCTTCCAAATAATAATAGATCATCAATAAAATTGAATGATTCGATTAAACAATATGACAAATCTTTAAATGATCTTTTGATCCAATTGGAAGATGTTTCATTATTTAAATTAAAATTACAAGAGCGAGCTATTCAAGAAGAGAAAAGAATTAAACAAGAAAAAGATGATGCTTTAAAACAACAAGAACAAGCTAAATTACAACAACAACAATCTGTACCAACTCCTCAACAATTGGCGAGTGCAAATTTTGACCCAAATGCTGGGTTTGATAACACCAATAATAACAGTGATAATCAAATTACAAATAATGATACAACAACAAATAATGACCCTAATGTTAATACAACCACTTTTAATGACTTTAATGACAGCAATTTACTAAATGATATCAACGACTTTTTATCTACAGTTCCAGATGCTACTGATTTGAACATGGGCGATCAATTTGGAGATGGAATGCTTTTACAAGGTAATAATAGTTTTGATGACCCTGGGAATATGAACATGGAGATTAATCAAGCTATAACACAATTGGATAATGGGTTTGGAAATTCAACTGACCCATCTCAAAATAATACTAATAATAACACCAATAATAATAACAATAACAATGATAATAATAACAATAACAATAATAACATCAATAACAATAACAATAACATTAATGACAACATGGATTTTGATCAGAACATATTTTCAGAAATTGATTCAATGCTGAATATATGAAAAAAAGCAAAAGAAAACAGAAAGAAAACAATATATATATATATAAAAAAAAAAAAAACAACAACCGAAAAAACAGAATAAAAGAGTTCATTTTAAAGATATAACCATCACTGTAACATTATCAGTAGTAGCCTTAGCCAATGCATAATCAACCAATAACTTTGCAGCTTGAGTAGGATCATGTAAATGTTTTATCAATTCACAAGCTTGTTGATCTGTAACAACATCCCATAACCCATCACAAGCAATAATTAAAAACTTATCCATATTATGATCTAATTCAACACTAGTTGTATATGGATTACCAATAACTAAATTTTTAAAAAATTTATCACCTAAAGATCTTGTAACTGCAAGCATTCCATTAACTCTACTTTTCATAATTAATCCACCTGAATTTTCAATTCTTGAAATTTCAAATTTATCAGAAGCTTTATGATCATAAGTTAATCTAATAGCCTTGTTATTTCTAAACAAAACTATTCTTGTATCACCAACATTAGCAGTATAAAGCATTCTTCTATGTTGTTTTAATTCAAGTGTTTCTTTATCTTCTGTGGATTCATCATCTATATTGTGATTAGTAGTACTTGTCTCATCATCTGGTAATTCCCACCGTATAATAGCAACAGCAGCAGTACACCCACTACTCCCATCACAAGTCGTTACTATTTTTTCATCAGCTTCCAAAAAACTATCATTAAGTAAACTTCTAACATCTTCATTTTCATGTTCAATCATTTTATGTTCAACAATTGTATGCAAATTTTGACCACACCATTTAGCAGCTTGACGTCCTGCATGTCCATCAAATATAGCAAAATAACCCCAATCCAATCTTTCAACAAAGTTTTCAACATATGTATGAACATCTTCCATAGAATTTCTATATTTATTATTTTTATTCTCTGCAACACCAACAGAATAAGATAATTTATATTTTTTGCTCATATCTATAGATTAATAATGATAATATGAATGAATAAAGTGGTTAATGTAATAAATGTAGTTTCAATAGTTTTGTGTAATTAAAATTAAAATTAGAATATCAACAAAACCCAATTCTTAAAACCAACAAGAATCTTTCAGTAAAACAAAGTCTTTTTTTAAAATTGTAATAAATAACTTTGCCAACAATGAGCCTCTTCACTCAGAAAAATCCTTATTAATATTTAAAAAAAAGAGTTGTTTATAACGTCACTTGAATTAAAGAAGGCGGGTGCTAAAAATATTTTGAAAAATCGCTGGTTTGACCAACTGTTACCCGGGCGATAACATCATATTAAAAAAACACACGCATATAACTTGCATAAGTCGATGTATTTAATTGCATAAACATACATATACATAAATTATTGCAAAAAATTTTATATATTTTTTTTATTTATCAACTATTGAAGAATTATCACAAGTACAAACCTTCCAAAGATTCATCAACCTTCGTCTTCATCACACTTTCTTTAGCTTTGACGAAATCAGAGTTAGTAACTTGCATTCTTCTTTCTCTTAATGCAATTAAACCAGCTTCTGTTGTAATAGCTTTTACTTCAGCACCACTTAATTCATCTTTTGAACTAATTATATTATCAACATCAATATCACCAGCTAATGTCATCTTTCTTGTATGGATTTCAAAAATCTTTTTCAAAGTTTCAGAATCTGGAGGTGGGAAATTAATTTTACGATCGATACGACCTGGTCTAATTAAAGCTGGATCTAAAGATTCAATAGCATTTGTGGCCATAATGACTTTAATATCACCTCTATCATCAAACCCATCCAACTGATTCAATAATTCCAACATTGTTCTTTGAATTTCTTTTTCACCAGAAGAATTTGAATCATATCTTTTAGTACCAACTGCATCAATTTCATCAATAAACACAATTGAAGGAGCATTATCAGCAGCTAATTTAAATAAAGATCTAACTAATTTTGGACCTTCACCAGCATATTTTTGAATTAATTCAGAACCAACCATTCTAATAAATGTGGCACTTGTAGAATTAGCAACAGCTTTAGCTAATAAAGTTTTACCAGTACCTGGAGCACCATACAATATAACACCCTTTGGTGGTTGTATACCCATTTCACTATATAATTCTGGATGTGTTAATGGTAACTCAACAGCTTCTTTAACTTCTTTAATTTGTGATTCTAACCCACCAATATCAGCATAAGTTTCTGTTGGTGCAACTGCAACTTTCATAACATTAACTAATGGATCAGCATCATCTTCTAAAACACCAACAATGGAAACGGTTTTATTATGTAGCAAGACTGAACAGCCAGGTTCTAATAATTCTTTATCAACAAATGAAAAAATTGAAACATAATATTCTGGACCTGAACTTGAAGAAACAATAGCATGATCATCATCAATAATTTCTTCCAAAGTACCAACAGTCATTGGTGACCCTCTAATTTCATCAATTTTTTCTCTTTCTTCATTTTGTTTTTTTTCAAAAGGTTTTAAACTTTCAATACTTGAAACATATTCTTGTTCAATTAATAAATGATCATGAATTCTTTGAGTTTTTAACAATTTTAATTTTGAACGATTTCTTGGAAAAACATCTGGTAATTTCTCTGCTGTAGCTGGACCTGATTTTCTCTTCTTTCTACCTATTTTAGTTTTAACTGGAGGTTCATATTTTGGTTTTTTGGACTTATCCTTTTTGTTGCCACCAGCGCCTGAAGGTGCTTGACCCTAAAATAAAATTAGTATAAAGATCTTTAAAAAATATAACACATTTTTCAATACCATTTTAACTCTCTATTTGATTGTATGTGAAATATAAAATTCAATCCAAAGTTAATGAATTGAATTGTACTTTTATATTAGTTTTGTTAGTTGTTGATGGGTAGGTAATCTTCCACCAAAGATTGTTTTGAAAACGAAATAATATCGGTAGGCGCAGCATATAACTGCTTACATAATACATCAAATAGAAATAGAAGAATTGAAGAATTAAAACAAATTAGAAGAAAGATAAAGAAGATTTAGTCTGTTATTTCATATTAGAATATACTGAAATTTATTCAATTTGTTTTTTTTTTTGATTTTCCGATTCTACTGTTTTCAATGCTGAATATTCATGTTATTTTATTATCTAACAAATAGTAATTGAAAATCAATTTACTCCACAATAACACAAAAGTTATTCATCTTTGCACCATCATGTAATTTCACTTTAGCAAACTTCTTGCTCTTTTTATGATTCTTTTCATGAAATTTAAACACCATATAAACCAATTTTTTTGCTTCATGATATTCAATTAATTCATACCCCAAACTAAACAAGATTTCATCACAAAACCTATTTTTATCACAATATCTTGAGTTCGTTATACAACTCAATGGTAAGACTATGAACAATGTACCTTGTGGATTCAAGAATTTTTCAAATCGTTTAAGCATTTCACCTCTACCTAATGGTGTTGTAACAAAATTCAAAACTAAAGAGCATGAGATCAGATCAAATTTATCTTTTGAAGATGTTGGTATTGGCATTTCCATAAAGTCTTGTTTTGTTATACCTGGATCATTTGAATTGAGATCAATTCTTGTAGTTTGACAATATTTAGAAATGTAATTATTTGTAGATAATGATCCAATCTCCAAAGCTTTCAACTTTTGAGTTTTCAAAGATGGGATTGTATCAAATAACCATTTAGAGGAATCTGAACCCCTTTTAGATTCTTGACCGTATAATGATGCTATTTGGTATTTTGCTAATCCACCAGATTCATTAATCTCAAAATCAATTTTATTTAATATTAAAAATAGTTGTTCAGTAGAATGAAGATTTGAAATGTTTAATAGTTCTTTCTCAGTAGGTATTGATATTTTGGAACTTTTGGGTATTTTATTATATTGTTGTACAGTTTCAATAGTCAATTCTTGGTCCAATTTTAATAATTTAGTCAATTGTTGTAATATTAAAGTCTGTTTGTTGATAAGTAAATGATACCTTCTAATAATCTTTCTTGTATTTTGTGGTTTTATAGAAGGCTTGGCTAATGTTTTACCAGTTATTGACTTTGATTTCTTAAGAAATCCCATGCTGTATTACTTATAGATACAATATTAATAGTACTGATAATCTATGATGAGATGAGATGGTTAAAAAAAAATTAATTCCGGTTTTAGTTTTCCCGGATTTAGTTTTCCCGGATTTGAATTATATACATAATCTTAACGCAAGTTGAACTACAGTAATAAGGCAATGAAGAAAATACATCAATATTTATTACCTGAAAATTGTTTTTGGACCAGTGTTGTTTATAAGGCTAACATATCATCTAGACATGACACATTAATGCAGCGTAACCACATCTTCATGTATCATTTAAGACCTTCCCCATTGAATGAAATGCACACAGCCTATATCATGCCGTACTACATACAGTGCATATAGTTTTCTATTTTTACCAATTGAAAAGATTTAATGGCTTTTATACCCAAAAACTCCATTTGGCCAAATATAGCTGAGTAATTAGTTTATAAGAATGTTTATCTTACTCTTCCATTATGGTTCATATTTCTTTGTTTTGATTTTAGTTATACACATACACATTTTTAATCAATGCCAGAAACTACTGAGATAGAACAGAAGAAGAAGAATAACAATAAGAAGTTCGACTTCAAAAAGAATAAACTAATCAAGAAATGCAGGAAAAATATGACTTATGAAACATTCAAACCATTTCTTACATATCAAATCTTTGTTTCAAAATATACTATTATTGGTTATGATATGATACTGAACATCATTTCAGAAATTCTTTACGCTTTTTTATCACCACCTGGTGGATACATATTAGGCAACTCTTCACTGGTTTCAGTGATCTCAGATGTTGCAATCATATTTCTTTTATTACTAAACACGAAAAGTTCTAAAAAATGGTTGTTTGAGAATAGGCCTAGGTTTTTTAAGTATATATTCAATGCTATTGAAGTGATGTTTATTATTTCTTCTGCAGTTATATTAACAGTTAAAGTAATTCTTGTTGTCTCTTCAATATCAAACCCAAATGATTTTGATTCTGATGGAGAATTAACACCAACAAGTAACAGTGTCATTGCTGTGCTTGCTGTTTTTTATGTTGCTGGTATTTTAAGTGGTTGTTTTGTTGAAATAATATTTACAAACGTTACATTCATTAAAGCAAAATTGAAAACATCAAGATGTGTATTATTAGTTTCCTCATTTGTTCAATTTTTACTAACTATTAGTATTATTCAGATTGGCATCAATGGGTTAACTAATGTTGATATACATGCTACAAATGACAGAGTTATTAGACACTTTAAAAATGAGAACTCGTTATTCTTCCAATCTTCTTCATTTGTTGTTTGTGCTGCTATTCTAGGTGTTTTCATTGCATTAATTGATATCTCTGAATCATCAAGATATTTAAAGTTAGTTCGAAATTTTGTTGTTTTTTACAAAATCTTTAATTTAATTTCAATAATTTTGGTGATTTCATGTTTTATTGTTTCTTTGATTCATATGGGAAATTTCTTTTCAAAGAATAAATATGTTGCACCAATTTTATTTGCATTGGTTTTAGTGACCTCATTAGTTTCATATTTTGCTGCATTATATTTACTAAGACCTCACAAGAAGAGTAACAATTTAGCAGTTGAAGAAATTGATATATCAACATTATCAACAAACCAAAAGAAAACATTAGCAAAGTTGATTACTTATAACAGTTCTGCTAATGCTGGTGTTTCAGGTGATGCAATAATAGCTTTAATGGAATCTTATTCTAAATCCCATTTAAAAGGGTTGAGTTGCAAAGTGTTGAGAGTTTATAGAAATGAAGAATCTAATTCCAAGATTCCAAATTCTTATGAGAATGTGAAATCATGGGACTCATTAGATAAAGAAAACTTGATATTTAATGATAATTTCAATGATACTCCAAGTATTGAAACTTTAGTTAAGGATGCCAAACCATTATCAAAAAATCAATTGAAGAAATTACAGAAAAAGCAAAAACAAGCAGCTAAAGCAGCGAAAACTTCTGCTGATGGGATTTATCAGAATTTAAAAATTGAACAAATTACAAATGAACAAGATTTGGATCAAGCAAAGATTTTTTATGAAAAATTATTAACTACTGAAGCTATTGTTTTATTATCAATTGTGGAAAATTATGATTTAACATCAGCAGTTCAGGGGAAGTTTGGTAAAGTTTTACAGAAAACATTGGGCAGAAAATCTTTAAGTAAAACACTTTGTGTGAGATTTGGGTTATTGGGATTTTTATGGCCTTTCAGAAGAGCTTCTTTCTATACTTCAACTACAAAGAAACCAGTTGCTCGTTCAGCAGCTGTTATGCACGCTATTAGAGATTGGAATGCCTCTCAATCATATTATGAAAGATGTTCGATGATAATTGATCCTATTTACAGAAATGAATTATCTGCTCAAGCTATTGAACCTTCTGGATGGTCAACAGTTCAATTACCTGCATCTCATATTGCTGATTTAAGACCATATCAAAATAAAACATTGAAGGAATATTTAAAACACATTAAATATAGAAACAAGGATTCCAAATTTCAAGAGGATGGTGGACAAGTTTGTGAAGTGACTGATTTTACACAATCTCAATGTCAGATTGCTATTGAACTTTGGCAAAATATAGCTAATAAGAGAATAGAAGGTGGTAATACATCTGTATTGATTGATCCAAATCAAGAATTCATCATGGATTTAAACCAAGCCAATGAAAACCATGACAGAACATTATTATTCTTATCTATGAATGGGAGAGTGCTTGCTTCATGCGTTTTATTTAGATTGGGTGATACTATAACCACCGATATTCAAGGTATTGATTATGAACATGGTAAAGAATATAAAGTCTATTTTGTTATGATGCAAAGAGTTATTGAAATTGCATTAAAAGAAAATAGAAAATTTGTTGATTTTGGGCCAACTACAGAAAAACCAAAACTAGACATTGGATGTCAATCTGTCCCATTAGAAGGAGCAATCACTGCTCCAAATTGGTTTTTATCTATTTGTGTGAAGTTTGCTGCAAAGTGTGTTGATGTATAAACTAAACTTAACGATGTGAAAAGACTTTTTTGTAGACATCTATAAATTATAAACGCGGTGGTAAGATCAAAAATTCCAAGAATTATGCATGAATATACATTATATCTAGGACAATTCTGCACACTATAATTATATTAAGTGAAAGAATTATAAACTTTGTAAAAACTAGAAACAGCTGCAATTACAAACTGGCTATATATAATAAAATAAACACTATATGATCAATGTATTAATAATATCAAAATCTTATTATTAATCCGAGTTGCAATTAAAAATGGACGCGTTCAACTTAATCGGCAAATGAATGAAAAAAAATTTACGCATAGCATTGCCTGCTTTATTAGATCAGACAATGAGTAATTACAATTTTGTTGATGTGAGATGTTTATGTTATACCAGCTGGATGGTAAAATGATTTTAAAGTATGTAAATTGCTTAAACCTAAATTGGTGCTTTGATAGACAGTTTTCATTCGTAGTTGTTGTACTTAATGTACAACCTGAGGTAAATAGCGACATGCAGGTTTTTAGGAAAGTGCAACCAACTGGGAGATGAAAGTGAAAATAACTGTATAAGGAAACAAATGTCCTTGATATTATATACCCTATGTAAAATAATTTCGAGATATCCTCATATAAAATTTTTTTGTCAGAGTTTTACTAGTTTTTAATAAATTTAAAGCTTATAGGAATGTAATGGAATAGAAGCTCCGAAGAGTTGTTTAAAACCCAAGAAAAAGGGGCCTTATATACCAATATATGCTAATTAACAAATGCTGATTAACAGCTCTTTTAGTCGCGTATGTTCTATTTTTATCTTACGATCAAACTTCATCTATCTATGAGTGCTGCGCTCTAAATGAACCCTTCCGATTATAACGACTAACACGCATCATTTATAAAACAACCAATTACCAGAAAGAGTAGTGATGAGACCCTTTAGCATTTATAATTGCAGAACTATATAATAGTAGTAGTACCCCTGTATCCCATAGGCTGTTGTGCTTTACACTATTATTAATTACTTTTACACATCATGTCAATAAACTACATACCGCTGTTTCTACAAAACAACATCAACACCAAAGCATTCTGCCAACAATACATTAGGTCTAAAAATCTCATCTCCAAGTATGCTATAGTTGGCTATGACCTTGCACTAAACTTAGCTTTCCTGATCCTTTACGCTGCTCTATCTCCAAAGGACGGCTATAAAGTGAGTTACTCTTCAATAGTATCTCTTATATTAGATGGTATAGTCATATGGCTATTTACTCTTAACACAAAACAATCAAAACAGCGCTTGTTTGCTAATAGATCCAAGTTTTACAAATATTTATTCAACTTTGCCCAAATCCTAATTATCGTCTTTTATGTCATTTTACTGATTGTTAAAGTCATTATTGTTGCGTCTACTCTGTCAAGACCTTACGACTACGATGCTAATAAAAAGCTATCACCTCCAACTAGTGACGATGTTATTACTATATTAGCTGTATTTTTCATTGCTGGTATCTTGTCTGGTTGTTTAGTTACAATCACCTTTACAAATGTTGCTTTCATTAAAGCTAAATTGAAAAAATTAAGATGTATTTTGTTGGTTTCTTCAATTATACAATTTCTGCTAACCATATCTGTTATACAGATTGGAGTGAATGGTTTGGCTAATGTTGATAATCATTCAAACGGCAAATTTATCAAGTTATTCAAAAGAGAAATCTCTTTATATTTTCAAACTTGTGCCTTTGTTGTTTGTTCAGCTATCTTAGGTGTCTTTATATCACTGATTGATATCTCAGAATCTTCAAGATATATGAAGCTGGTGAAGAAGTTTGTTGTTTTTTATAAAATTTATAACATGATTTCATTAATTTTGGTTATTGCTTGCTTCATTTTATCTTTATCAAATGCTAAAAGATCTTCTTTTGCAGCTACAAACAAAATTGCAGCTCCAATAATCTTTGCTATAATTATGATAACATCAATAATATCATTCTTGTCTGCTTGGTGCTCATTAAAACCACATAAGAAGAATAATAACTTGAAAGTGGAATTAATGGATTTATCAACTTTAACTACAAAACAGAAAAAGGCATTTGCAAGATTGATCTCATATAATCAAAAATCTAATGCAGATATTTCAGGTGATGCTGTTATGGACTTGATGGAATCTTACTCAAAGACTAATTTGAATGGGTTAACTTGTAAAGTTTTGAGAGTTTATAGGGAACATCCAAATCAAGCAGCTTCAGCTAGTATTGCCAGTGTTACTGGCTTAAACTTACCAAATGGTGCTTCTTATGAAAACTTAAAAGCCTGGGAAACTCTTGATAAGAAAAACTTGATTTTCGATGATGATTATAATTCTTTACATACAGTGGAAACTTTAGTTGAAGACGTTAAACCATTATCAAAGAATCAATTAAAGAAATTAATGAAGAAACAAAAAGAAGCTGCTGCCGCTGCAAAAGCTTCAGCAGATGGAATTTATAACCACTTGGAAATGGATGGAATTACTAATGAGCAAGATCTGGATAATGCTAAAATTTTTTATGAAAAATTATTAACCACTGAAGCTATTGTTTTATTATCAATAGTTGAGGACTATGATTTGACAGCTGCAGTTCATGGCAAGTTTGGTACTCTATTACAACGCACTCTTGGTGCTCAATCTTATACAAAATTATTATGCGTTAGATTTGGTTTATTAGGATTTTTATGGCCTTTCAGAAGAGCTTCTTTCTATACTTCAACTACAAAGAAACCAGTTGCTCGTTCAGCAGCTGTTATGCACGCTATTAGAGATTGGAATGCCTCTCAATCATATTATGAAAGATGTTCGATGATAATTGATCCTATTTACAGAAATGAATTATCTGCTCAAGCTATTGAACCTTCTGGATGGTCAACAGTTCAATTACCTGCATCTCATATTGCTGATTTAAGACCATATCAAAATAAAACATTGAAGGAATATTTAAAACACATTAAATATAGAAACAAGGATTCCAAATTTCAAGAGGATGGTGGACAAGTTTGTGAAGTGACTGATTTTACACAATCTCAATGTCAGATTGCTATTGAACTTTGGCAAAATATAGCTAATAAGAGAATAGAAGGTGGTAATACATCTGTATTGATTGATCCAAATCAAGAATTCATCATGGATTTAAACCAAGCCAATGAAAACCATGACAGAACATTATTATTCTTATCTATGAATGGGAGAGTGCTTGCTTCATGCGTTTTATTTAGATTGGGTGATACTATAACCACCGATATTCAAGGTATTGATTATGAACATGGTAAAGAATATAAAGTCTATTTTGTTATGATGCAAAGAGTTATTGAAATTGCATTAAAAGAAAATAGAAAATTTGTTGATTTTGGGCCAACTACAGAAAAACCAAAACTAGACATTGGATGTCAATCTGTCCCATTAGAAGGAGCAATCACTGCTCCAAATTGGTTTTTATCTATTTGTGTGAAGTTTGCTGCAAAGTGTGTTGATGTCTAAACCAATTATACAAATAAAAAAAAAAAGCACACATCTATTCAAAAAAAAAAAAAAACATTTCAAACTATATACTGTATTTCTATGACCCCCCTTATGCTTATGACCATACGAATTAATGATAAATAAATAATTTAATAGACGCTCTTATATATTTATACAGATTTGTAATAACTTATATAAGCGATGAGCTTAAAAATTTATGCAGAGCTCAAAAAAATTTAAAATAAATGTTAACTGGTCTTAATTAAACATTGGAAAACATAAGATCAAGATCCAAGATGGCTAAAGACGAGAAACTGAAGCGAATAATGGCAAAGAAGAAGCTTCTTAAATCCAAGAAGTCTAAAGGTGCTAAAGATTCCAAAATATCAAAACCTAAACCAAAGCCAAAACCAGCAAAGAGAGTTACCGGGAAGATCAATAATGAAAGTGGTAAAATTGTCACTACTGATGATTTGAAATGGCAAAGTGTTGATATTCCTGAAACTTTAGATGATTTTGGAGGGTTTTATGGCTTGGAAGAAATTAGCGGTGTTGATGTTAAATATGTTGATGGTAAAGCTCAATTTGTTGTTAAAGATTCAAAAGCTGAAAAAAATGAAGAAGAAAACGAAGAAGAAGTTGAAGTTGAAATTGATGCTGATGTTGATGTTGATACTGAGGAAGAACCAAAAGAATCTAAAGAGTCAAAGAAATCCAAAGAAAAAGATAATGATGTTGAAATGAAAGAAGTACCAGAAGATAAGAGTTTAGATTTAACTGGTATTTCCAAAATCGATGTTGATTTACCAAATGATGAAGTTTCATTACCAGAATGGGCTGAACTTGATTTATCTAACTACACACTACAAGGATTAAAGCAATTAGGTTTTACTAAACCTACTGAAATTCAAAAACAAACAATTCCAATTGCCATGAATGGTGATGACTTAATTGGTAAAGCTTCAACAGGTTCTGGTAAAACTTTAGCATATGGTATTCCAATTTTGGAAAAAATTGTTTCAATGCCAACAAATGTTAAATCTAATGCACCAGTTGGTGTAATTTTCACACCAACTAGAGAATTAGCACATCAAGTTGTTGATCATTTAAATCAAATTTCTAAATATTACCCATTAACTCAATATTCTATCATCAGTATGACTGGTGGGTTGAGTATTCAAAAACAAGAAAGATTGTTAAAATATGAAAACTCAGGGCAAATTATTGTTGCCACTCCTGGTAGATTTTTGGAAATAATACAAAAAAATGAAGAATTAGCTGAAAGATTAAGTGGATTGGAAATTTTGGTTTTGGATGAAGCCGATCGTTTATTACAAGATGGACATTTCGATGAATTTGAACAAATATTGAAAATTTTCTCCAAATTAAGACCTAAGAAAACAGCTAAATGGCAATCACTAGTGTTTTCTGCCACCTTTGCTAAAGAGTTATTTTCAAAATTAGAATACAGTGGGTATAAACCAAAAAAGAAGAAAGGATCTGGTGATGCTGAAGAAGATACAAAACAGGAGATCATTGCTTTATTGAATGATAAGTTACATTTCAGAAAACAACCTATTTATATCGATTTAAACCCAAATAAGTTACATCAAGATATTATTGAAACTGTTATTGAATGTTTACCAAATGAGCGTGATTTATATTTATATTATTTTTTATTGATGTATCCTGGTACCACATTAGTATTTACTAATGCTATTGATTCTGTTAAGAGATTAGTTCCATATTTAAACAATTTGAAAATCCCAACTTTTGCTATTCATTCATCAATGATTCAAAAACAACGTTTAAAAAATTTGGAAAATTTCAAGAAAGCTACTGAAAACAACAAAGACTCTGATAAATCTATTGTTTTAATTGCATCAGATGTTGCTGCAAGAGGTTTAGATATTCCAGGTATTCAACATGTTATTCATTATCATTTACCAAGAAGTGCTGATGTTTATATTCATAGATCTGGTAGAACAGCCAGATCTGGGAAAGAGGGTGTTTCTGTTATGATTTGTTCTCCACAAGAAGTTAGTGGTCCTTTAAGAAACTTGAGAAAGACATTGAGTGATGACAAGACTAAATATAGAGGTAAAAGTTCAAAGAAATGGACAAAAGATGTTCAAAGGTTACCTATTGAAAGTGATATTGTTGGCCAACTAAGGGAAAGATCCACAATATCTGCTGAATTAGCCGATAATGAAATTTCTACTAAATCCTTGAGCAAAGAAGATAATTGGATGTCACAAGCTGCTGAAGAATTAGGTGTCGATTTAGATGACATGGCTCAAGATGTTATTTTAAAAAAGAATAGAAATAAGAAAGAAAACAAGCAATTGTCTAAGAAAGAAGTCAGTGCAAAGAAATATGAATTGAACCAGTTATTGAAACAAAATGTCAGAAAAGATTTAAGAAGAAGTTACTTGACTGGTGGGTTATCAAACTTGGCTGATTCTATTGTTAAAGGTGTTGGTCATGGTACCATTTTGGGCCATGATAGGGTTGATGCTTTACAACAATTGAAACAAAAGGATAAAAAGAAGAGTAAGAATTAGAAATAGATTGTTCAACTACATTGACGTAAAATATAATAAAAAGTACCGATATTAATATACATTTCATTCATGCCTTTAATATAATGTGACCTATAGATTATAGTTAAAACAGAATTTTCCAATTTTTTATAGATTTTTTTTTCTTTATCTAAAATTATTTGTTTAGATGAAAGCATCTTCATCGTCACTGTCATAGTATTCATCATCAGAGTCGTCAGCCAATTGTTCAAAGTTCAATGCGTATCTTAACAAAGCACCGATACCACCAAAACCTTTAACAAATTGAGCACCTTCAGAAGATTTATCAGTGATGAATTCTAATGTGGCACCAAAGTTCTTGTAATTTTCAGCCAACCATTCTATTAACGGTTGTTCAGAGACTAATTCCATTTCAGCACCAGTATCTTTATCTAAACTGTAAGATTTATCTTCTTGATTTGGAGTGGCAAAGACAACAACTTCAGCTTCACCAGCATCTTTGTAGACATAACGAACAATTTCCAAGTTTTCATAAACAATGACAGTTTCACAAGAACCAGCCTCTAGAGCCTTTAGAGTATCATCAACACCATAACAGAATTTACCAGTATCTTGAGAAATTTCATCAAAGTATTTGGTAATCAATTTCTTTTCTTGGATAAACTTAACGTTAGCTAAAGCTTCAGCAGATAATTCAATAGCTTGATTGAAACCATTTTCACCACCATAAGAAATATCAACAATTTTAACAATTTTAGCAACTAATCTGTTATCAAACATATCAGATTTGGACAATTCAGTCTTGAAATCAGCGGAACCAGCCAACACTAGACCATTGACGTTAACTTTATCATTAGTGATGAAACATTGCACAGCAACTTCAGCAACTTTACGAATATAATTGTGTCTTTTTTCATCTCTTAAACGAGCAAAACGTAAGGCAGATTGACCACCACGACCATGCTTCTTTGGCAAATCAACAGTAAATTTGGTAATAACAGTTCTAGTGTTACCGGATAATAAACCAAACAAAGAACCAGAACCATCCATAACGATGAAACCATAGTTTTCATCACTTTGCAACAATTCAGATAAAGCTTCAGTGTGGAATCTGTTGTCACACATGTATAATTTAGTGTTGATTGGCTTGAAAGGTTCAAAATCGATGTTTAATTTCTTTTCTTTACCTTCTTCAGTGATAACATCACCACAATAGATAACCAAACCATTTGGAGGCACTTTAGTGTAAAGCTTTAATTTTTGTTGAGTGGATGTGATGGCTGATAAAACAGATAATCTGTTAACTCTAGACTTGATATTTGAGGCAGTACCGTATTCATCAGTTAACAATTTTTGGTATTGAGAAACTTGGGTACCTGGAGGCATAATCAAACTAATCATGGATGTACCATTACCTCTAACGGCTTCCAAACCTTTGATCAATTTCTTGACCTTCCAGATCTCAATGTTTTTTTGGGCTTCTTCAGCTGATGGATCCATGATGTAATGAGTGTAAGTTGATTAGGTATAATAAGCAGCAAACACGATTGGGAATGTTGTTATAGAAATTGGATTCAAAAAGGTGTTTCTTTCGTTGATGATTCTCATACTGAAAATTTTTTTGGCGATGCTTAACAGGTAGAAATTCTTAGTGCTGAAATTTACGCTGAAAAGTTTTAATAGCACTTTAAGCAGAACACAGGCAGATTTTAGGTGGGCAAAGAGAAGTGGTGAAAAATTTCCTCTGTGTAAATTTCAGACCCCCAAAACAACAAAAACAATGACGTAACTAATTAGATAAGCAAAACACCCACGTGACCAAATCAAAATGCAACATGTACAAATATGTAATACAACGCATAAAGATACATATGTATTCTTAATAAAGGAATTGCCTAATTAGGATAAAACTAAAAAAAAATTATTCGCCAAATTTTGAACCGAATTGCTCAAGGGATTTTCTGCACAGGTTTTACAAATAATTTGGTAAACAATTTCAAATCATTCTCTGAAATACAGGGACAAGGATCAAAGTTAACACCAATAACCAGGACACCATGAGTCACTTTCAGGAGTCCATGCTAAAGGCAAGAAACTTGCTTCATAGAAACAAAAATATTGTGGTTCCTCACGAAGACTCGGATTCTGATTCCGTTAGTGAAGATGAGGAACCAGTAATCAAGAAAGAGAAATCAAGAAGACCAAAAGAAAACAATTTCACACAACAAAGACTGAAGGCCCTGCATCCAATTATAACACCAAAGTATGTGATTCCACTGTTTTTATTGATTGCAGTATTGTTCATTCCATTAGGTGCCGGTATGTTGTATGGTAGTTATAGAGTTGAAGATATAACGCTTGATTATACTGAGTGTGATAGTTTAGGTAACAATGATTATTTCACTGATATTCCAGCAGAAAAATATGAATACCATTTCCATAAAGATATGACAATCGTTCCAAAGTGGAAATACTCTTTGAATGAAAGTGAGTCTGATGATGCTGAAAAAGGTGTTTGTACATTACAATTCCAAGTTCCAAATGATATTGGCCCAGCTGTTTACTTATTGTACAAGATTGAAAATTTTTACGCTAACCATCGTCGTTATGCTAAATCTTATAGTGAAGATCAACTGTGGGGTAAGGATGCTTCATTACATACTATTAAAGATACCGTTGGTCAAAACTGTCAACCTTTAAGTCATGATGAAAATGGTGTTAAATACTATCCATGTGGTTTGATTGCCAATGCTCTGTTTAATGATACTTATTCTGGTTTGAATGCTGTTAATGATACTAAAGACGATTATACAATGACAAATAAAGGTATTGCTTGGAAAACAAACAAACAAAGATTTAAAAAGACCAAGTATAATGCATCAGAAGTTGTTCCACCTCCAAACTGGAAGAAGATGTTTCCAAATGGTTATACTGAAGATAATTTACCGGATATTTCTAAATGGCAAGAATTCCAAAACTGGATGCAAACTCCTGCATTATCAACTTTTAGTAAAATGGCATTAAGAAATGATGATGACGTCTTAAAGTCTGGTACTTATGAAGTTACTGTTGGTATGCATTGGCCTGTTAAAGAATTCAAAGGTAAAAAGAAAGTTTACATCACCACTAGATCTGTTGTTGGTGGTAGAAACCCATTCTTGGGTATTGTTTGGATTGTTGCCGGTGGTATATGTTTCCTTTTGTCTGTTGCTTTTTTGATCATCAACCTTGTTGTTCCTCGTAAAATTGGTGATGTTTCTTTATTATCATGGAATAGTAATGCTAATGATGAAACCAAAGAAAACTAATTTCCCCAAAAATACATAATTAAAAAGTAATGAGAGACATGATAAAACAGTCAAAAGATATTCGAGTCCACACATTTTTGTACATTAGAATGATATGTTTGAAGTATGTTTATATACTGTAGGTGTAATTTAATTTAGATCAGATATTGGTAAACTTTTACCCGGAAAATTACCCCCGGAAATAAACATTTATTCACGTGACTTATCGATGGCCCCGGAAATTTGAAAAGTAAACAAAAGATTTATTTTGTAAACAAAGCAGCAAAATAAACAACCAAATTTATTCAACTATAGGAATTTTATACAAGAGTGGCAATTCATTAAGTCATTGGGATTACAGAGTTAATGGAGAACTTCTAAGTTTTAAGATGGATCCTAATATCACAAAACTAGAGATTCTGGACAAATACAAAGAAGATGAAAATGATGGGATAACAGAACTATCCATCATAGAGGAGTCAGAGCTGCTGAAATCTCCAAAGTTTAAGAGAATGAAATCAATTTCACCAGACCCGAATTTGGTTAGATCAAACCCATCATCCCCTACAAAGAATTCATTATTCAATACATCTTTAGAAAATGTGCCCAATTTGAAATACAGGGCAAGTAATCCATTATTGAAAACTCCATCCAAACCAAAGACTCCACAACAACAACAAAATCAAGAACCACTGAAACCACTGAACATTAAACAAACACCGCCAAAATTTTTATTCAATTCGCCCACTAAAATTAATCCAAATTTTAAAGCTAACACCAATACCAGTCCAAACTCAAATTCAAAACTTAATAGTGTTAAAATTTCATTAACTCCAGCACAAAGATTAGAGAAAAAACCAGGAAAATTATTATCAAGTTCGGATATTCTGTCATCATATGAATTTAAAGAAACTATTGGAAGAGGGGCTTTTGCTAATGTTTATAGAGCAGTTAATAAAAATACTGGAGATGAAGTTGCTATCAAAGAAATCTCCATTGAAGAAGAAGATGACATTTTAGAATTAATGTGTGAAATTGATTTACTAAAAATATTAAAACATAAAAATATTGTTAAATATCATGGATTTGTTAAACAAAACAAGAGATTATTAATCTTTTTGGAGTATTGTGGTGGTGGATCATTAAGAAATATGTACAAGAAAAAAGGACCATTATCTGAAAAAGTGGTAAAGAAATATTTAATACAAGTATTAAATGGGTTAATATATTTACATGAGCAAGGTGTTGTACATAGGGATGTTAAGGCTGCAAATATTTTACTAAGCACTAATGGAGATATTAAATTAACAGATTTTGGTGTTTCAACTAAAATGTCTTCAAATACAATAAAAACTTACTCAATTGCTGGTACTCCAAATTGGATGGCTCCCGAAATTATTTCCATGGATGGTACTTCAACAGCTTCAGATATTTGGTCTTTAGGTGCTACTGTGGTTGAGTTACTAACAGGTGAACCTTTATACTCTCATTTAAATGAAATGGCTGCTTTACATGCTATTGTCACTGATGATCATCCTCCTTTACCAAGTAATATATCATTATTATGCAAAGACTTTTTAATGAAATGTTTTGAAAAACAACCAAATGAAAGAATTACAGCAGTTGAATTATTGAAGCATGACTGGTTACAAATGCCATCATCTGACCCACAAAGTTTTAATTCTGATAAAACACTTTATGTTTCTGATAATAGTAATACTAATAATGATAACAACAATGGTAACAATAATAGATCCAACCTACTGAATATTTTGAAACCAGATAAATTTAACTCCATTGAAAAAGATTTTAATTCAATTAAAAGGTATAAATCCAACAACTTTTTACCAATAAACTCCACATCTTCTTCAGCATCTGCATTACAAACATTTAAAGAAACAGATAATGATAAGGAGAATTATGCTGACTTATTAAAAGACATTGATTCATTAGCCATTGATACATTTGCATCTAAACAGCATTTTCATAATAACAACAACAGACATAGACTTTTCTCAAACTTTTCAAGCATTTCAAAAGAATCTTCATTATTTGAACCAATTTCAGAACAAGATAATTTACCTATGTTACTGGAATCACTGAGAAAAAAAATTATGAATAAACCTTCAGATTTAGCACTAGTTCAAAGATTGAAATTATTTTTATCAAAAGATGAATCTTCAGTAATACCTTTTGTCACGGGGCATAACTTATCAATTTATATTTTACAATGGATTGAGAAGTATAATGAGGATACAAATTTGGTTTTTGAATACCTAAATTTGACACAACTATTAGTTACTAATGATGAGCAAAGTTTATCAGATTTTTTGGATTATGGTGGTTTTATCACTTTGACTAAATTATTTAACAACAAGTTTGCACCTAAAGTTAGAGTTGGTAGTGTTGAATTATTAAACAACATTTTCAATCTTGATTCTGAGTATTTGAAACAGTTTTATAGATCTGGTGGTCTAAGACAAAGTTTGAAATTGTTACAAGATAGTTATAATGAAACACCAGAATTACCAATGTTTACTATTGATTTGTTGTTCAGCTCATTTGAACATCAAATTGTTGCTGATAACGTTTTGAAATTGATGGTTACAAATTCTTCAAGCGCTTTGGACTGGATTGGTGTCTTATTAATGGAGTTTGTCCATTCACAAGAGAGGTTAGCTGTTGATAAAACTGTAAGAATTATTTATAATTTTAAGTCTTCCAAAACTGGTTGTTTTAAAGCTATATTTTTGAACTCTATTTTTAAGATTCATGAAAAGTTATCAATTCCAAACCAAGTTTTATTATTAAAATTCATTAAAGGATTGAACATAAGCGAAGAACCAAAAAACGTTAATATATTGAAATTTTTGACAAAGAGGCTAAAGAGTTTGTGCTCAATCACAGTTAAGAACACAAAAGTTTTAGATTTGATTTGTTCATCCATTTTTGGGTTTTGTCATTTGAATTACGAGAAACAATTTGAATTGATTAAACTAGATGTGTTGGAAACTTTTCAAGAACTAATAAATTTGACATTGCCTTGTGCTGAATATATCATTCCATTGTTTTGTGAATTTGCGTTCAATAACTATTTAATTCCTGTTATTTTGAAACAAAAAGATTTATTTTTACAAAATTATCTGGAATTATTACTTGATCCAGTATGGAAGGCTAATTCACTTGATGCATTATTATCACTACATGAAAAAATTGGTAGTGATGATACTATTGCTGAGTTTTTACTGAATGATGAACAACATTTGGTTGTTAAGAGTTTCTTAGTTGAGGATAATTTAAATTTTGAATTATACTTGGAGAGACTGAACAAATTTTTGGGTGGTTATAATAAATCATTAGCAGTGAATCAAATAAGACTAATGTTGTTTAATAACAATCAAGTCATTGATGCTATATTCCATTATATGGATACATTCAAACAAGATGTTGTTGTCAAGATTAATTTGTTCAAACTTCTTAAAATTTTATCAGCCAATAATTTCATTTATGATAATTATTACAAAGTTATGAATTATTTGAAAAATATACCACCAACAAATGTGTTATTGATTGACCAATTAATTAATGAAATTTTACAAAATTATTGTGGAGGGAGTAACTCTGTTATAGAAAACAGTACAGCACTAATGAAACCACCGAAAACTCCAAAGAACCACCCATAGAATCTGATTACAAAAGGTTTTGTATATAACTGTTTAAGTTAATTTTGTTTTCCACGTAAATTAACTGGTTTCTTTGTTATTAAGAGACGGATATGCATTAACCTGCATGAGAGAAACCTAGACAATAGAATACCGATGATGAAATAAAAAGTTATTGGAACCACTTTTGTTTTATATGATCATTACAATGTAGTCTAATAGTATTAATGATGTTTAAGATTAATGTTTATTGTCTTACCGCTAAAAACACAGATATTTATGATTGGTTATTTGATGCATTAGAAAACTTCTACTGTAATGGTGAAGAAAAAATAATCCCATCATATTTTTTATTGAATGATGATTATGAAGTTTTACTACGTAAAGCTTTACAGAGGAGTACAGTGAAGTTTTGTAATAAAGCTGTTAAGTATCCACCACATCACAAGTTTAAACGTGCCCTACAAAATGCTTTAAATCATAAGAAACATCCAGAAGAACTACATTTATACTTTGAAATATATTGTTTGTTACAAGTTTATGTGTTTTTAAATCAAATCCATCCACATTCTAAAAAAGCACCTAAAAAAAATAATATTGAACATTATTTTCAAGAGAGGTTTTCCAGCTTAGCTACTATTGATCCTATGTTTGCTGATTTTAAAATTATTGATGAATTTCCTGATGAGTTTTTTGATTTTTTATTTTTAAATCTTTTCCATTTTACTGGACTAGATTTTTACAAAGCTGAGATCAATATTTTAAATAAAGTGCTGAAATGTTCTGGGTCAGATCAAGATTGTTTACTTGATCAACAAATTGAAGTCGATGTGTTTTTCAAAGGATTTTGGTATCCATTATTAAAGTTATTGGAATGTTTTAGTTTGGATCAAGAGTTTAATACAAAAGATTTAGATAATGAGGAAAATCTGGTTTTTGATATGTTTTTTACAGCAAATGATGAGATAAGAGGTATTGGTAATTTAGATTCTTTGTTGTTTACAATAAGGTGTGGTTTGTATGATATTCAAGTCTATGACGATGATATAAATGAATATGCTGTACCAATGGGTAAAATACTTTTTATTTTTTTAAAGACATTATATTTTGAAAGAGTTGTATTTCGCCCTATGAAGCCAAAGTTGAAAGATATGGAAACTGATATACAAGATAAATTCAAATTGAAGAAAAAGTATCTTGGTAAAAGTATAAAAGCTATTCCTATATGGAGTTTAAAGGAATGTACCAAAGGGGTTAAGATAAAACAACAGGCTATTGAATAATATGAATGCTCATTTATGAAGATGTATATCTTAAGGCATATATATTTTTCAAATAAGATTTAAGTGTACTAGACTTCGTACCTATAAAAATTTAAATACTTAAACACAATAACGAGTACAACTTACAACACTCTCCGGCCCTTTTGAAAACTTTAATCGTTTAAGAACAACATCAAAAAGGGTTCGTTTTTCCCATTGAAATTTTGTTGATGTAAAGAATCCGCCATTTTAATTCGTGTCATTAAAGCTCATCGGGTCGTGCGCGGTTCAAAAAAATTTTTTTAAAGAAGAGAAGAAGAAGTAAGTAAAAAATAACTAAGTAAAAGACATAAAAAGAATTAATATCAACTCTGTTATTAAGAGATTAAAAAAATGGGTGTTACTGCTGTTAACGGTAAAAAGAGAAGTGCTGCAAAGGAAAAAACACCTTCCAAGAAACAAAAAGTTTCTTCCAAGAAGGCTGTTGAAGTTTCTGAATCTGAATCTGAATCTGAAGAAAGTCAAGATGAGTTGAATGAAAGTAGTGAAGATGAATTGGATTTATCTAGTGAAGATGAATTAGATCAAGATGAAATTAAATTACCAAAAGGTGAGGATGATGATGATGAAGAGGATGATGATGAAGAAGATGAAGATTCTGAAAAAAAATCTGGTGAAGTTGATCCAAATAAGAAATCATCTGCGGAACAACATGCTGAACAACGTAAACTTTTAGCAGAAAGAAAATTACAAAGAAAGTCTGGTTCCCAAGTTCAACAAATCAAGTTTTTATGGGAAAAATTAAGAGTTAAAAACCCACCTTTACCAAAACAAATTCGTGATAAATTATGTCTTGAAATTTGGGATTTATCAAAAGATATTATTAGAGATTTGGTTTTAAAACATGATGCTTCAAGAGTTGTCCAAACTTTAGTCAAATACTCCTCAAAAGATATTAGAGATGCCGTTGTCTTATCATTAAAAGGTCATTATTATGAATTAGCCACCTCTTCATATGGTAAATATTTGTTGGTTAAATTATTACATTATGGTTCAAAACAATCTAGAGAATTAATTATTAATGAGTTACATGGTAAATTAAGAAAATTAATGAGACATAGAGAAGGTGCTTATGTTGTTGAAGATTTATATGTTTTATATTCAAGTGCTGAACAAAAAAAACAAATGATTAGAGAATTTTGGGGTGCTGAATATGCAGTTTTTAAAGAATCTGGTCAAGGGAAAACTATTCAAGAAGTTTGTAATGAAAGTGTTGAAAAAAGAAACATCATTGCTAAGAATTTGATTGGTACTATTACTGCATCTGTTGATAAAGGTTCTACAGGTTTCCAAATTTTACATGCTGCTATGAGAGAATTAGTTCAAATTATTAATGAAGAAGAAACTCATGAATTTATTGAATTATTAGCTGATCAATTTGCTGAATTAATTCATACTCCAGAAGGTTCAGATGTTGCTTGTACTTTAATTGCTAAAGCCACTGCTAAAGAAAGAAAAGCTATTTTAAAGACATTAAAAGAACATGCTACAAACTTGGTTAAGAACGAATATGGTAATACAGTTGTTATTACTTTGTTCATGACTGTTGATGATACAAAAGCTGTTTCTAAAGCTTTTACCACAGTTTTTGCTAAAAATTTTCCATATTTGGTTACTGATAAATATGCTAGAAGACCATTCTTATATTTATTAAATAATTTAGATGGTAGATATTTCTCACCAATTTTGAAAAAACAATTAAATACTTATGTTGAATTATCTCAAAAAACATCTAAAAAACCAAATGATGATAGAAAAGCTGAATTATTAAAAGCATTTTCTCCATTATTTTACACTAGTATAATTGAACATGCTTCAGATATGATGGAAGAAAATGTTGGTTCTCAATTTGTTGCTGAAGTGTTTTTAAACAATGCACCAATTGATGATGAACAAAGAGAACAAGCTTTAGATGCTGTTTTGAAAACTATGGAAGGTGATATT
Organism: Liangdongia dryadoides; assembly: GCA_030579655.1. NCBI lineage: Eukaryota > Fungi > Ascomycota > Saccharomycetes > Phaffomycetales > Wickerhamomycetaceae > Liangdongia > Liangdongia dryadoides. Next base: position 35,799 of record JAKTRJ010000049.1, read on the forward strand.
AACGATGAAGAACATTTAATCAACAAGGCATTTTCTGTTAGATTGATTAAATCATTGATTCAAAGTGGGAAATGGGACAATAAAGAAAAGAAACTAATTAAATTGGATATTCCAGGTTTAGGTTCTTCATTTGCACAAAAATTATATGAACAAATTATTCAAGATGATTTAAAAAAATGGATTGAAAACAAAAATACATCTTTCATCGTGGTGTCTATATATGAAACTCTTGATGATAAAGATTCTCAATTTTTTCAAGATATTAAAGATATGAAGAAACAAATTAAAGCTGCTGCTAAAGAAGAAGATAATAAAGGTGCTCAATTATTAGAGAAATTAGCATTTAATTAAATTCTGCAAACAAAGAAACTGTATAATAGTGTGAATAACTTAAATATTTCATTTGAATAAAGGCATTTCCAAACTAAAAATTGTAGTTAAATTAATTTTTTAGATAATGCGCTGTCAAATATTTCCGGGCAAATAATCTATTTGTAAACATCAACACTTTCAATATAACCAAAATAATAATTTTGATTTAATTTGATTTAAAGAAACTAGTTATTTGAATATGAAGGTTAAGATTAAGAACTGGAAAGGTGTTGGTGTTTGGAGATGGGATGTTCCAAGTGAAGAAGATTGTGGGATTTGCCGTGTTTCTTTTGACGCCACTTGCCCATTATGTAAATATCCAGGTGATGAATGTCCATTAGGTATGCTATAAATTAATTTGAAATATGGATTAAACTAATGTTTTTTTTTTAGTTGTTGGTAAATGTTCACATAGATTTCATATGCACTGTATTATTAAATGGTTAGATACTGATACCTCTAAAAGTTTATGTCCAATGTGCAGACAACCATTTGAAATTGATACTACACAATGTAATGTTACAATGCAAGATTTAACAGGAATTAGTGAAAGTACACCAAATATGAATATTGAAAGCACCATATCTTCCGAAGTTTGAATGGAAATTAAATGTTACTGCTGTCAATGATTAGGGTGCTACTAATTTCTAAACAGTGAATGACGAGTTAAATGAATCATGAGAATAGATTAAATACAAGCCAGGTGATTTGCTTGATTCTATTGATTATGTACAAGAACAACAAGTTCTGTTTGCAGCTCCATATTGATATTACTGCTTGATGTGAATACTACAAAACAGATATCATATTATCATTCATAGAAATATATGTAATATAAAGCTTATAATCTTGCTTGCTGTGTAGTAGAGGTTCTAACACTAGTATCAACAACAGCTCTACCTAAAAGTTGATTTTTTTCCATTTTTTCAAAAACTAATTCAAGATCACTTAATGGGAAAACTGTAATTTGTGATTTAATTTTACCTCTAAAGAAGAAATCTAAAGCTTCAATTGTATCTTGTCTTGTACCAACACTTGAAGCTGTGATTTTGAATTGTTTATTGATATGATCATAAACATTAGATTTAATCCATGAATCTGGTGGCATACCAATAATAACAAAAGTTCCTAAAGGTCTAACATATTGAATTCCTAAATTCATAGCTTTTTCAGAAACTGAAAAATTTAAAACACCATGAGCACCACCATTTGTTAATTTAATGATATCTTCAATCATATTATTTTTAGTAAAATCAATAAATTTTTCAGCTTTTAATTCATTAATAACTAAATCTTTTTTTGTTGGTCCTTCAACACCAATAACTCTATATCCCATAGCATTTGCATATTGAACAGCATATGAACCTAACCCACCACCAGCACCAATAATAACAACCCATTGACCTGGTTTTAATTCTGCTTTTTTCAAAGCTTTATATGCAGTTAATCCAGCACATAATACAGGTGCAACTTGAGCTAAATCAACATGTTTAGGAATTTTAGCAGCTTGAATAGCATCAGCAAGACAATATTGTTGAAAAGTACCATTAATAGTATATCCACTAATTTCTTGATCTGTACAACAAGTTTCTTCACCAAGTGTACAATATTCACAAGTTAAACAAGTTTTATTAATCCATTTAACTCCAGCATAATCACCAATTTCAAAATTTGTAACTTGAGATCCTTTTGCAACTACAATTCCTGCACCTTCATGACCACCAATCAATGGTAATATTGTTTCTTCTGGCCAATCTCCTTTATAAGCATGTAAATCTGAATGACATACTCCAGAGTATTTAATATTGATTAGGATTTGAGTTGATGATGGAGTTGGAACTGGAACTTGTTTATAAAGTAAAGGTCCATTATGTTTCTCAAACACTATAGCCTTTTGAGTAGTTGGAATTGACATTTTTATATGGAAATATTAACATTTTTAACTCCAGTTATTGAATTGAGGTCTCTTTTGATAGCTTTTATACATCTTTTATAAGCGCAATTTATTACCGTATTTGAGGCGGAATTAAAGTGGATCATTAGATTAACTTGATTAATCAGTTAAGTAATCATTAACTGATTAACCTGATTATGAGTGGAGTTTGTTATTTGAATTTGCTATCAATTTTGCAAATTTGAGATAGTTATTTTAATTTAGTCGTAAAGGTAATTAATTATTCTCGGAATCTACAGTATTAATTCATAAAAACGAAAGACATTCAGTCTAACAAATTTATCTATTGTACAAAATATATAGTATTTCTAGGTGATTAATTCTCTTTATATTTTTAATTTAATCATCAGTTGGTTTTGGACCAATACCATTAACATTTCTAAACATGTTAACACCATTATCACCATCAACAAATTGACAAGATCTCATAACCTTCCATAAACTAATCCACATGTTTTCACCATCGTAACGGTAATGTTTACCCATAACTTTTTGAATAGCAGCACTAGCTTCTCTAGCATTATAAAATGGGATTCTAGAGACATAATGATGTAAAACATGAGTTTCAATAATATCATGGAAAATATGTTGACCAACAAATCCAAAGTTTCTATCAATAGTAGCAGCAGCACCTTTAGCAAAAGTCCATTCTTGGGCATCATAATGAGGCATTGTTGGGTCAGTATGTTGTAAGAAAGTAACAAAAACTAACCAATGATTAACCCACATGAATGGAATAAACCAATTAATAAATGCAGACCAACCACCAAAAACTTTAGTCCAAATATAAACAACAGTAAAAGTAGTCATGATACCAATATCGGATAAAACAATATACCAATAATCTTTAGCATCAAAAATTGGAGAAGCTGGATAAAAATGAGATCTTGTAAACCAATTAGTGCCTGGTTGTGGTTGACCACTAGCATTAGTTAATAAATGGAAATGTAAACCAAATAATTGTTGGAAAACTAAAGTTAAGAATGACATGATTGGAGTTTCTTCAGTAACTTCAACAATCTTAGATTTATGTTTAGTAGCTAAAAATTCAGCTTTAGTATATGGAACGAAAACCATATCTCTTGTTAAATGACCAGTTGCTTTATGATGTTTAGAATGAGAATATTTCCAAGAGAAATAAGGAACTAACAAATAAGAATGTAAGACCCAACCAACTAAATCATTAACCCAACCATAATCACTAAAAGCACCATGACCACATTCATGGGCCAAGATCCATAAACCAAAAGCAAACAAACCAATTAAATAAGCATGAATATTCCATAAAATAAATCTAATGTATTGATTTTCAACTAATGGAATAAAAGTCCAACCAATCTTACCAATGATCAACATGGCAATAATATCTCTAGCAACATATGATAAAGATCTCAACAAACTTCTTTCATAACAATGCTTTGGAATGGCACTTAAGATATCCTTAATGGTATAATCTGGTACAGTGAAAACATTACCATTAGTATCAATAGCTGTTTTTGGGGTTGATTTTAAAGTTGAAACGTTTTCAGAAATCTTTGTTGGTTTAACAGTAGATTCAACATTAGCACCAGCATCAGCACCAGAAGCAAAAGTCTTTGTGGAGGCCATGATTAGTGTATTAATTAGAAGGAAGGATTGTTAAATGTTAAGGACTCCTCCTATTTATAAACACCTGTTATTTAAAATTCTAATAAAAGAAAAGATTTAAAAAGTATAATAAAATTTTCCCAAGTTTAATTTTATAATTCTCCAGAATCAATCTGCGACAGATTCATCGCATCAAAATCTCCCAAATTGTCAGCAAATTTATTTTTTTTTATCGAGATTGTTTCCTTAAAAAGAAACTCAACAAAATTAACTATTTTTTATTAATTATGTCCCATATTACAACTGATCGTAGAGGTAAATTCGTTTCCATTTCATCCAAATAAAAGTACTACAACAAAAACAACAACAAATACAACAATTAAATCAAATCATGATTCCTCTCTTTCCTATTCATCAATTCCCAAACCCCTAAAATTTCCTTATAATTTTAAATTTACCAACAAAAAATGAAATATGCAGTTTAATGCAGAACAAAAAATTTTTTTTTTTTCAAAGTTTCGAGAAATGAACACAGACAACATTGTGAATCTGGGAGTGTGAATCACGAATTTCGCTTAATTTACATGTGTAAAATTTATTTTGTAGTGACACTATTGGTTATAACCATTGGTTTATAAATGTTTTAATGTATCTATCCAAAAAAAAATAATTAACTAAGTTGAGCACTCACGCTGGGGGTCGAACCCAGAATCTTCTGATTAGAAGTCAGACGCGTTGCCATTACGCCACGCGAGCTCTACTTGTTGTCCGGTTTCAGTCTACTTTGGTCCGACTGTGCATTGATGATTGTATGGTACGGGCAGTATAACATTCACGTGACTGGAAAAAATTAAATTTGTTATTATATCATTACATAGCTTTATAAAGCTACCATTTGAATATGAAATCAGATTTATAATAACGTAAAACTATAAACATAAACATAAACATAAACATAAACAATTATAAAGACAGTTCAGAAATCCCTGGAACATAATCAACTTCACTGAAATTTGTTGAAGTTAAACCATCAGATTTTTTCAATTGTTTTCTTCTTTTATTAACAAATCTTAATCCACTAATTTCTTCATTAACATTTTGATCATTATCATTATATATTAAATCATCATTACCAAGATATAAAACCTTCATGATATTCCCAAATGCAACAACAATGGACTTGTATCCAAATCTTGAAATTTCTCCAATACTATTAACTAATAATGCATCTGAATTACCAGTTTCTGGAATTTCATAAAAATCAACTTCACCATTTGCACTCATTGTCCAACCTTCCCATAAATTTGGAACCATATCTGATTTATCAGAAGAATGATTCTGTTGGTGATGATGATGATTATGACCTGAAGTTAACCCATCAGAATTTGAACCATGATTAAGACCATGTTTATTTCTTCTTTTTAAAGAACTTGTTTTATAATTTTCCATGGCTTCTTCAACTTTTTCTTCAGATTTTCTCATAATTCCAATAATTTGATTTTTATCAGTATCACACCAACCTTCAATATTATTTAATTCATATTGATGTTCAGTAACAGAATTAAAACCAACACATCTAATTTCTCTTGGATCTCTTTCAACACGAAGACAAATACTAGTTTTTGCTCTATGATCAACATTAAATGTATGCATAATCACTTTATTTGTTTCAGCTGAAGTATAAACAGCAGAAAATGAAGCAATTGATGCAGACCCACAAAAACGACAATGTGTTGGTTGTGCATGGAAAACTTTAAAACTATTCTTCTTAAAAGGTTTAATTGGAAATCTTTTAATTAAAATCCCAGTGGAAACATCAATTAATTCAGCAAATAAACCTCTTGTTCTAACAATCATACCAACAAATGGAACAACAGTAATTATTGATTTTGAAAATTCTTCAATTGTTTGTTGTAATTTAACAGTAGAATTATCATCATTAGTAACTTGTGAAGGATGTATATATGTTGCTTGAATTCTTTTAATTTCACGAACACCAGAAACATCAACATCTGGATTATTAAATTTTTCATAATTAACATTAACAACTCTTGTTTTCCATTTGTTATTAACTGAAGTTGAAACAATCATTTCACCTTCAATTGTAGTAGAAATTAATCTATCATTAACTCTTGGTGTTATTAATTTTGTACTTGAAACCAATTGAGATGTGGTTAATTTTTCTCTTCTAATGGAACCATCTTGACAAGAAACTGATAATACAACACCTTTTTTCAAAACAATAACTAATTCTTCTAAAGTATCTGTAACTTCATCAGTATTAGCAAAACTAAAAGTTGGTCCTAAAGTTGGTGAAGCAAATGATCTTAAAGAATTTCTTCTTGAACTTGATGCAGAATTTGGTAATTGTTGTTGTAAACTTTTCATTTTTCTTTGCATAAAAGCTGGAACAGTTTTACGTCTAAAAAAAGCTTCTAATGGTAAATTTTTAATTAATTCTTCAACTTCAATTTTCCAAACCCAAGACATTGATAATCTTGACCAACATTTAATAACACCAGTTCTTGAAAAAATTGCAATAAAATTACCATGATCACTTAAAACAACATGTGTAATTGGCCACATATCATGATTAATTGGTAATTGTGTTGGTTGAGGAATTGGTTGGGAAATTGGAGACCAAATTAAAACTTTATGATCTAAACCAACTGAAATGATAAATGGAGAAGTTGATGTTTCAATCTTAATGATATCTAATTGATGACAACCACTTAAAACCTTAGCATGAAATGAATGTTGTTCATATCCTAAAGTTTTTTTATTTGAAGTTTTTTCATCAAAGTTTTCAATTGGTAAATTTTTTGTAAAATATCTTAATATAACTAATGTCCATGATAAAACAAAAACTAATGAAAATAAAAATTCTAAAATATAATAAAAATCAAATTTATAAGTGAAATTTAAATTAAAATTAAAAGTGAAAATTTTTGGATCAAAATTTGTTGAATTTGAAGAATCAAATCCAATCAATGGATCAAAAACTGAAATTAAAACTTTTGATAATGAAAAATTTTCATTTTGATTAGTATTTAATAATTGAAAAATCTCATCACTAAAACTTTTCTTATCCAAAAATAAAGATAAATCATTTTGTGTTTCTGCATATGAATAAACAGGCTTTATATCAGAGATACTTGATTCTGTATTGCTTGGTGATTCGATTGAAGTTGGTTTGGAATATGGCGATGTAGTTGTTGATGCAGATTTATGGAAATCATGTAATAATGATAAATTAACAGTTTCATCAGTCCATCTAAGATTTGTACCAACTAAGAATAATATTATAATAATTGAACTTGTCACTGTTGTTGAAAATGGTAATTTGAAATCCATAATTGATTGTATTTGTTGCTTTAAAGATTTCTTATTAGGTAATGAAATTGAAGAATTTAAATCACAATCATGAATAGCACCATTAAAATGAAACAATGAAGATAATGTTGATTGTTTTTTTGATGCAGTTTCAGTTTCAGTATCTAATAAATCTGATAATTCTGAACGATTAATATCAATACTTAAAACAGAAATGAAGAATGTTAAATGTAAAATATGATCGATTATTAAAGCCAATGAGGCAAATATGCAAAATTTCTTTGTATTTGAAACTAAGAATGGATAAATAGCAGCCATGATAAATAAATCAATTAAAACAATTAAACTTGAAGTTATTCCACAATCACTTAAAACTTGGGCTAATCTATAAGCCACTTGATCTTCAGCTGGTGTTTTCACTATTGAATCAACAACTCTAAACATATTTTCAATACCAACAACAATAACAACAAATGGTAAGAATTGTAATGGAATTTGATAAAAATCAACACCTTTAAAAAAATAACTTGTTAATGTTGCTGATGATAATAATGAAAGTGACATCTCCACAATAAATGCAATGAGTAAACCCAATTTCGATTTGACTTGAGTTAATTTTGAGATTGAAAACACAAAATAAAGGGCAATTAATAAATAAGAGGTTGAAAGTATAAAATGATCAATTTTAGTCATTTTAGTTAATTTTAAATAAAAAGTCTTTGCATGGGTATTTAAATTTCTTGAAATTGTATTAGTATTAGTATTAGTATTAGTATTAGTATTAGTATTAGTATTAGTATTATATGCATTTGTGATTTTGAAATTTGTTAGTGATGAATTATAATTAGAGCTTGTTAATCTTTCCACATTTTTATCCCATATTAATCCAGCATCTATGACATTATCATCAACAGTTGGTTTATAAAAAATAACTATTCTTAATGCATCAGCGGATTTAATTAATCCATTAACTTTTATTATTCCAGAAAATAAACTGCTATGAGATAAAGGTAAATTTTTGGAATGTAAAGCTTTTTTGTTTAAAGTTTTTAAAACATTTTTATCATTTTTTAATTCATTTAAATCATTATCCCAAAATTGGAAAGGTGAATGAATATATGCAAATTTTGAAGAATTAGTTTCATTTCCATTAATATCTAATCCTTTTAATAATTCTTGTTGTAAATAATAAGTATTAATTAAAAATTCTTTGTTAAGTACACCTGGATTTAAACCATTATTATTTGTTGAAGCAGCATTATTATTTTGAAAATCAATATTATAACCAGATTCTCCAGTCAACCAAATTTGTTTTAAAGCCAAATGATTTAATGAAGGATCAACAGAAGATAATTGTTGTTGTGTTGTTGATTGAATACCTATCCCGATACTTTGAACATCTGTTAAATATCTAGTTTCAAACCAATTCGGATTTGTATATAGTGAATATATTGCTGGGTATGAAATTATAAATGCAATGGATATAGGATATATGATAAATGCTCTTTGATTTTTACTTATTTTATATGATAATAGTTCGTAATATTTCCTTAGATTGATCAAATAACGAGTGTATATATGATTCAGCACCACCTGAATAAAAGACCTTAGGAACGTTATAAATTCAAACATTGTGATGATATAATATGAGTACTAACATAGATTTTATTTCTTGTAATGTTGTTTTATGATTGAAATTACCCAACCTAATATTTATACTAATGTGTTTAAAACCCGGAAAAAGAGCACTGATATGTGTATGAAGAAAGTTGGAAATGTAGTTATTTTGATGATAGCAATAAACAGCAATGAATCCAAATAAACCGATATGTTCAGATATCTTTTTTTTTGGTTGTTATTTTCTCTTAAATTGAAATCAAGTTGTTTTTAATGATTTCAACTCTTCGTTTATTCTGTTGTTTATTTTTTTTTTCTTTTTACCTTGTTTTTTTAGCCACTGTTGACTGCCTAATCGGGTAATAAAAATGTGCAAGAAATTGAAAGGTTTATAAATGATTAATTAATAACAACTACAATGTTACTTTAAACAATTTCCATTTAATCGTATAAAACAAAGGATATATTAATGTTCATAATTAGACACAAAATAAAAATCATTTATACCCTAATGATGCTATTTGTAATTGACTCATTTGATCCAATAATTGAGATATTCTATCATCTAATAAACCTTGAGAATAATCATCACGATCTTTTTGATTCAAATAATTTTGAATTTGAGCCAATCTAGTGTACCCTTCAGTACAAAATCTTAGTTGAATTTTAACTAAACTTTCAAAACTTGGATCAAAATATGGAACTCTTAAACTAATCAATTGTGGTAATTCTTCTTTTAATTGATCATTTAATTGATCATATATTTCTTTTGCAACTTGTAATTCTTTTTCAGCTCTTGGTAATTTTGATGCATCTTTTGCTGGTTTATCAACTAATCTACGCACTTTGGCTTTAGCAGCTTCATAATCTAACTTTTTATGAGCTCTTTTCTTTATAGCATCATTAATTTCATTAAAATAGTTCCCAAATGTAGTAACAGGATCCAATACAGTTTCTCTAAATGGCCCATCTAATTGTTTAACAGTTTCTGAATCAAATTCTTGAACACATTGTAAATAATGATTACCAACATTTGCACTACCACCCATGGATTTGGAATCATCATAAAGAGAAGAAATAACTTCAGCAATACGCACTTGAGATTGTGTCATTGCTCTTAAAGAATCAAGGTACCCCTTGGATTCTTTTTCTAAAGCACGACCAGCTTTCTCTAAACTAAAAAAAATATTAATTCGACAGTCTAACAGATCACCATATTATACATACGTTCTATAACGACGTTCTTCAATATCATAATCCTTGTCACTCATTCTATCAGTATTTTTAATAATGGCCTAAAAAAAGTTAATTTATTTCAATGAATTCTACAAAACTTGTTCAAATATACCTGTTGACCAGCTCTGGACACAGCCTTCTTAAAACCGTCCCAACTCATGATTGTAATTCAATTGTTCTTAATTATTTTCAAATGTTTTTTTTTTATTTCTTTAAATGATGGTTGTTCAATTCATTTGTTGATTTTCCCCTTTAAAATCCACAAACTAAAAAAAACGGTTCGGACACTTTTATATACAGAAATTTGTTTCAAAATAGTTTCAAATTGAGAAGAAAGAGCTGAAATTTTATGTTGGTGTTAAGCTATTATACAAATCTACATGTGTTACCCACAAAATCATTATCATAACAGTCTTGAACTTTCATTATGCGTATTTTCTTTTTTTTTTATATGTCTCTATATGCAACACTTAATTTCACGCCCCCATTCACTATTCAAGATCTGTTTCCCATTAATTCTTCTATTTGGAATTGGGTCAAGGATAGAATAAATAACATTTCTGCATCTAGCTCTTTTTAAATGTTCAATTGGCTCATAACCTTTAGCACTTTTACGTCCTTCAAGATATTTTAAATAAAATTCATCATCTTTATTAGCAGCTCTCCATAATTGACGACCAGTTCTCATAGCCATATAAATTACACCACATGCCCAAATATCAACTGCTCTTGGATCAAATTCTTTACCTAAATATTCTTCTGGAGCAATATATGGACTTGAACCACAAATCCCACCACTTAAATGAACTTCATCTTCCCAAGCCATTTTAAAACATTCTCCATTACCAAAATCTGTAATTTTTAAAACACCATGTTCAGTTAATAATAAATTTTCTGGTTTTAAATCACGATGAGCAACACCCATTTCATGCATATATAAAACACCACGAATTAATTGTTTAAAAAAACAATCAGCTTCTAAATATTCTAATTTACCTGCAGCAATAATTAATGTATATAAATCTCCACCAGAACAGAATTCCATAACTTCAACATAATCACCTTTAGCATCTTGTAATAAATCCAAAGTTTCAATGATATTAACATGTTTTAATGAAGAAGAAATACAAAATTCTGAAGTTAATCTTCTTGAATATTTTTCTTCAGTTTCTGTAGGTTTTCTTTTAAATTCTTTAACTGCATAAAGTACTTCTTTATTATCTTGTTTTTTATGAGAAATTCTTACAACACCAAAAGTACCTTTACCAATAACTTCTTGACATCTTCCATATCTTTGAGCAAAAGTTTGACAAGATTGAATATTTGAAGTTTGAACAACAGCAGGTGAACTAATTGCATGAGAAACTCTTGTAGCACCACTAAATGGAATATTTTCATCTTTAACATTTGACATTTGATTAACAAGACCACTAAATAAAGTTGGAGGATTATTTGATAATAATTCAGGAACTGCACTAACTGCTTCATCACGTAATTTTTGAGCACCTAATAAATTTTTTAACATATTACTCAGTTTTTCTTGTCTTTTAGCATTTCTTAAATGATGAACATGAGAACCATCTTCATAAACAATAAATCTCGGAAGATTTTTTAAATTTGTACTTGAAGAACCATGAGTTGATGCTGTTGATGAAGATCTGCTTAAAATTGTTTTTTGAGAAGATGTGATTGAATTATTAGAATTATTATTATTTGAAGTTGAATTATTGTTAATATGCAAATTTGAACTATTAAGATTTGGAGAAACACTAGACAAAGTTGTTGTTGATGCAGAAGTTATAGAATTACCATGTTTTAACCCATTATTATTATCATTTGTTTTTTTATTACCAGAACTTATTTTTAAATTACCAATATCTTCAGTAAATGTTGTTGAAGAATTTGAATGTTTATAATTCAAACTCGGAGTTCTTGAAGGAGGTCTTGAAGATGATCTTAAAGTAACCCTTCCAGTTTTTTGTTGTTGTTGTTGAGATTGTGATAAAGATGGTGATAACCTATCTGATTGAGCTTGTTGTTCCAGTTGAGTATCTAAATATTGAACCTGATGAACCGAAGAAGAAGAACTATTAACAGAATCAACTGAAGCTGGGTTTGAAGCAGATCTTGAACCTTTCCAATTGTTGGTACTAGTGACATTTGAAGAAGCAGAGTTTGTAGCACTATTTGTTGTTGTAGTGGCGTTTGAGGAAGACCCACCATTAGTAATTATAACTTCACCTTCATGTATTGGAGCCTCATGATGTTTTTCAACACCTAACATTTTACCTAGTTTACTTAGGGTTGATGATCTTTTCCTGTGTTCTAAGGTGCCCATTATAAATGTCTAATATTGATGTATTTGCAAGTTATTAATATTTGTTGTTGATGTATGATGTAATAGTTCTTGAGCAAAAAAGACGAAAGGAATGACTAACTAATAAATGAAATAAACAGGTTTTAATCTGATTGATATGATATTTCTTTTGTTGACTAACCCACTTCCTTTAAGTTGATAGTTTTAATTTTTTTTTCAGTTAAATGTTGTAACTTTTAGTTAATATGATATGGCAACGTTGTTTCCCTTTAGAGAAGTAAACAATCTTTAATAAAACCAAAACCAAGAAAAAACTCAAAAATAACCAGTTTCTTCAATTTTCACTGTTAATTTCAAATGTACTGGTGATGACAAACGTCTCTTTTTGAAATTTATGATGATTTAAAGGTTGATTGTGTTGTAATTATGTTAAAAGTTTCAAAAAATTGATATTTCTAGGAATTAAAACTTTTTTCATTGGAGTTCTCTGCTGCGCATGCTTTGAAATGCGCAGTGTTAAATGAACAAATAGAAGTACAAAATTTACTAATGAAGATATAAATATATATAAAATTAATCATAATAATCTAGAGAATTGAATACGTTGATATATCTATTTTAATTTGTTTAATTACCATCAACTACATACAAAATATTTCATTATTTTATATACTGATCACGTGACTTTTAATCACGTGACTACTTATTTTTATCATATAAAAATTCAATCGAGTGATTGATTAGTAAATCTTTTCAAACAACTTGAAAGAAGTCAAATGTTACGTGATTGCCAAGTGAATTTTTGATTTCTAATGGGATAAATTACTACTGTAAATTCTATTTATAATGATTCAGAGCAATTTTTTTTTGATTGTGATTGTCACATATTGTTCTCAAACAGTCGTTTCATCCAACATTCTCTGATTGTTTGTAAAACTTTTTTAATACACTAATATGTACATAAGCCCTACTTATGCGCAGAACACTTTTAAATGTGTCATCTCTAAAACATCGGCAATTCAGTTTTGAAGAGTTTCACTCCTTTTTTTGCTTTACAAGAATTTTCAACAATGCCTTAATGGACATTCTTCCAGTGTTCGATTCTCTTAAGAGGAAGTATTTATTTAAAAGAATTTATACTTCATTTTTTAGACTCTTCCAACTCCTTTTCAACAACTTTATTAATATGTCTTTTCAATTTAGCAAACCCTCTATTAAAATTCTCATCACAATGATAACAAATTAATGATGATTTTTTCAATAAAAACTCCATTTTTGTAGAATTAAATCGTTCATCTGTATTCTTATCCAATGGAAATTCATCTATATTAACAAAAAATTTTGTATTAAATGAATTATAATGATTAGCATTTTTCAATTTTGATGAATACATATCTTTAGTAATTACATGTATATGTAAATTATTCATTGATGGAACTGAATGAACACCAATTTTTATAAAATCTTTAGTTTTAATTAAACCATATTCATTTTTTAAATCAATAATTATTTTCTTTATAATAAATTCTGATAATTCTTTTATTTCATTTAATAATATTGGATTTTCAGATAATTCTAATAATGGATTCTTATTTGTAATTTTTGATGATCTTGGTAAAATTAAATAATGATAAATTGATTTAGGAAAAAGATCTTTAATGATAACATAAGAATTGTTTGTGAATATTACACAAGATTCATGTTGTTCAGGTGAACTTATATATGGTTGTAATGCTTTTTTCCAGGACATAATATGTTTAGTGTCAAATTTTATGGAAAAATAGTTTATCCGATGGAGTTTTAAATTTATTTAAAAAAAAATTATCATGAAACCAATAATTCTTGATGGACCTTTAGGTACTCAATTACCAGAATCATCTCAAACTCATCCATTATGGTCAACACATGCTGTTTTAACCATTCCTGATTCTCTTCGAAAAATATATAAAAATTATATTTCTAATGGATCACAATTAATAACTAGTCCAACATATCAAATTTCAAATCAATCAAATTTATCACCATATTTTAATATTAAATATAATACAGTTGTTACTAAATCTATTGATATTTGTCAAGGTTTGAATGCTGGTATTGTTGGTTCAATTGGTCCTTATGGTGCAAGTTTACATAATGGTGCTGAATATACTGGTGATTATGGTGATATTACTGAAAATGAATTAAAAATTTATCATAAAGAAAGATTAAGATTATTATGTGAAGATGATAGAGTTGAAATAATTGGGATTGAAACTATACCAAATTTCCAGGAATGTAAAGTATTAATTGAAATGTTGAATGGATTAAAAAAATTTTGGATAAGTATTAGTTGTAATAATGATGGTAATTTAGCTGATGGAAATAATGTTATTAATGTTATGAAATTACTTAAAAATGTTGATAATTGTATTGCAATTGGTGTTAATTGTGGTGATTTTAATAAATGTTTAAAATGTTTAAAAATTATGAATTCTTTTGATTCAAAAATTTTAAAAATTGTTTATCCAAATGGTGCAAAATATAATCTTGAATCAAATATTTGGGAAAGAGATAATGATGGTTATAATTGGTTTGAATTTATTAAACAATGTAAAGAATTAAATGTTGGATATATTGGAGTTTGTTGTGGTGGGAATAGTAATGATATAAAGAAAATTAAACAAATTGTTGATAAACTCTACAATGATTAAAGCAAATGATTAAAATAGTTTCATAATTCATAATATAAAATAAATACATTTTTTTTGTTTTTTTGTAAATGCTTCATTTTCTCTTTTGATAAAGAGCAGAACCTGGTAATGGAACTGCAGATACGGTAATATAAGAATTTTCTCTTGAAGATATACCTGCAAATGCATTATACCAAGCAATAAAAGCAGTAATAACACCAAATACACCACCAGCTCTAGTAACACCAACTTTTCTTGTAAATTCACCAATTGTTAATAATAAAAATGTAATTGATAAAAAAAAGAATAAACTAAAGAATGCAACAGTGGATTTCAAAGTACATAAAGTTAATAAACAAGTAAAAATAAACCAACCTAATAAAAAAAATCCCACAGCATTTGCCATTTCAGTTTTATCTTCAAAAGCATTAGCAATACCAAACCATGGAATATTTATAGCTGCATAACTCATCCAAAACCCACCAAAAGAACTTAAAGCTGTACCACCAAAGGTATTTTCTAAAGAAATTTCCCACATACCAGCTAATAATTGAACAAATCCACCATAAAACATTGCACAACCAACAGTAACATTTGGAGTAGTAATACCCATAGCTCTAGCATTATACATAGATAAGATGAATGTAGTTAAAGCAAAAGCAGATAATCCTAAAGGAGCAGGATTAGCAAATTTATGAGTTGAAGGAGCAGCAATACCTGGTTGTAAAGTACCACCAAAAGCTTGCATTAATTCACTTTTTAAAACTTTAGTTCTACCAATATAAATATATTCATTATTTTCACCAGAAGTGTAAATTCTAGACACTTCATGATTATCATGAATAGTGTTGTCATCCAAGTGTGTTGGAGTGATGTTTTTTTCCAAGTCTTCAGCCATGTTTTTAATATAATGTAATGTTGTGTTATAATATGTAATGTTGTATTAATATAAATGTAATATATTTAGGATTCTTAAGGGTTTTATATAAAATGTGATGAGGGGCAGAAAGTGATCAAGTCGAGGGGTTTTGATGGGTTGGAGGAGAAGGTCACAGGATGAATTTGGAGATGTTGATGGAAGAAAAACTGGTGATCGTTAAACAATTTAGTAATACTGACCTTTACATGTTAGTGTAATTATTTGGAGTTAGAGTTCTTTGGAACTTTCAAGGAGCTTTGAAGGAACTTTGAAAGGCTCTAAAAAGGAAATGGTGATGGAACAGTGATGAACAATGATGAACAATGATGGACAGTGATGGAACAATGATATATTACATTATATTATATTATATTATGTTATGTTATATTATAATAATATCAATTATACATTAACTAAACTATACAGTACATTATTTCTATTGTTCTCTTTAGTTTATCGCTTGACTTGACTTGACATCAATTGTTTCAATGGATCAACTGCGTCCACCGCTAAATTTTAGAGAAAATGTCCCAAAATTTTAGTTGACCTGCCCCACTTTTTTGTCTTTGGGTATTTAATGAGTCGCGGACATTTTGGGACAAAATAGACAAAATTAAGTAAAAAAAGTCATTATTTTTTAAAACTCTTGAATATATAATCATTCAAATCTCCATAAAATTTAAAACATGATTGCCAAGTTAATATGTTTAATGATCAAATTAATTAGAATCTCATTAAATAATGACTATTCTTTAATAATGACTATTGTTTAATAATAAGCAAAAAAAAAAATTATTTTTAACACGTGACTTGCAGGTGACAAGAGTAATATTGCACAACAAGTTATTCCAATTTGGCAACAAATCTGTTCCTCGTGGCCCAATGGTCACGGCGTCTGGCTACGATTTAGTAGTTACTTCTGAAACCAGAAGATTCCAGGTTCGACTCCTGGCGGGGAAGATTTTGTTTTTTAATTTTTTATTATCGGAAATTTTAGTGTCAAAAATTTTCTAATATTTTCTTATTCTTTACTCAACTTAATCATACAATATGGTTAGTTATTCATCATTATTACAATCACATCCAAAACTAATAAATTCCATCACTACAGGTTCATTATTTGCTATTGGTGATGGTATTGCTCAATTAGGATTTTCTGATACACCATTTGATACAAAAAGAACAATTAGGTCAGTTATTTATGGATCTTTAATATTTTCATTTATTGGTGATAAATGGTATAAAATATTATCAACTATTAAATTTCCTGGGAAACCATTAATAAATCCAAAATTAAATAAAGTTAGAGATACTATTACAAGAGTTGCTTGTGATCAATTAATTTGGGCACCAATTGGTATTCCATTATATTATGTTGTTATGAGTGCAATGGAAGGTAAAAATTTACAAGAAACTAAAATAAAATTACAAAATAATTGGTGGGAAACTTTAACAACAAACTGGGCAGTTTGGCCTGCTTTTCAATTATTTAATTTTACTTTAATTCCTGTTCAACATCAATTATTATCTGTTAATATTTTTTCAATTTTTTGGAATACTTATTTATCAATGAGAAATTCAAGAAATTTAGATTCTCAAAAACCAGTTTATTATCCTCCTGTTCCAGAATAAACCTACATATATATATATATTTATTAAATATTCATTAATCATTAAATCATTTGTATTGTCTAGTGTATGGATTATATTTTAAACCTATCCGATTATTTGGATTAAAATCAAACATTAATTTAGGTTCTGGTGGATTTGGTATATTTTGATTAACTTGTTGTCTTTTTGCTTGAATATGTTTATCCCATTCATCCCATGGATCAACTGGTTTTATTACTTCTGTAGATGATTCTTCTTTCACTGGATCTTCTATAAAATATTTAGCACGATCATTAACATCTAAATCATCATCTTCATCTTCTAAAATAACACGTTCATCTTCATCTTCATGTTCTAATCCAAACACTGTACTTTTTAATAATCCATCATTATCACTATGGAAAAGAAAATCATTTTGTTTTTCATCATCATCAACAACTAAATCCAACTCATTCCAAACATCTTCTTCATTCTTAATCATCTTAATAATATGTCCTTTATTTTCTTCAATTGACATTGTTTGAAGATTAACTAAATCACCTTCATCTTCCATATGACTATATTTATCAATAATATCATCCCATCGTTTTTTCATTCGTTTCCTTAATTCTTTTTGTTCTTTTGTTAATCCAGACATATTTCCATAATTTTTATTTTAGTTGTAAATGGGTCCTTCTTTTCGTTTTTAAAAACTGTTGAAGAAAAATAACAAATTAAAACAAAGAAAAATAGCAATTAAACATCAAAAAAAAGTTGAAAATGTTTAAAACTTTTAAAAATCATAAAATTTCTGGTACAACAATTGCTGCTACTGCTGCTTTTGTTATTGGATATAATTCTAATGATACTTTCCATGATGCAGTTAGACATTCAGCTCTTGTTACAAAAAGAGTTTCTATTGTTGGTTATACAACAATGCGTTGTTTTTATAATTATAATTCAATTTTATCAAAAAAATTTAAAACTAAAGAAGAAAGAAATTGTGCTTTAAGTGATTGTCATCAAAAATGTGCAGATTTAACTTTATGGGCTTTAGAAACAAATGGGGGTGTTTATATTAAATTAGGTCAACATTTAAGTGCAATGACTTATTTATTACCACCTGAATGGACTCAAACTATGATTCCATTACAAGATAAATGTCCTGAATCTACAATTAATGAAATTGATGAAATGTTTCAACATGATTTAGGTATTTCAATTGATGAAAAATTTAGTGAATTTAATCCAATTCCAATTGGTACTGCATCATTAGCTCAAGTTCATATGGCAAAATTAAGATCAAATGATCAACAAGTTGCTGTTAAATGTCAACATCCTTCTCTTAGAGAATTTGTTCCTTTAGATATTATGATGACTCAAAATGTTTTTAAATTAATTGATTATTTTTTCCCAGATTATCCTTTAGAATGGTTAGGTGATGAATTACAATCATCAATTTATGTTGAATTAGATTTTCAAAATGAAGCAAAAAATGCAGAAAAAACAGCAAGATATTTTAAAGATTTTCAAAAAGAAACTGCATTAAGAATTCCAAATGTTATTTCTGCTTCAACAAGAATTTTAATAATGGAATATTTAGGTGGTGCAAGATTAGATAATTTAGAATATTTAGATTCAAATAATATTTCTAGAGCTGAAGTTTCTTCTTGTTTATCTCATATTTTTAATAATATGATTTTTACACCTGATGTTTCACTTCATTGTGATCCTCATGGTGGGAATATTGCAATTAGACCAAAACAAATTGATTCAAGTCCTCAAAATCCTCATAATTTTGAAATTATCTTGTATGATCATGGATTATATAGAGATATTCCAACAAAAATGCGTCGTGAATATGCTCATTTTTGGTTATGTATGTTAAATAAAGATACTGATGGAATGAAAAAATATGCAAGATTATTTGCACAAATTGATGATGAACAATTCCCATTATTTGCTGCTGCATTAACTGGTAGAGATATGGAAACTGCTTTAAATTTTGATATTGCTAAAAAAAGAAGTGATGATGAAATTGCAAATATGAAGGATAAAATTGCTCAAGGTGAAATTTTAACTACATTAATGAGTATTTTAAGTTCAATTCCAAGAGTTGTTATTTTAATTTTAAAAACTAATGATTTAACAAGATATTTGGATGAAACTTTACAAAGTCCATTAGGTCCAGAACGTTCATTTTTAATCTTATCTCAATATTGTTCTAAAACAGTTTGGGGTGAAGATCAAGAAGAAGCTATGAAATGTCATAATTGGTTTACTAGAGTTTGGAAATTATGGATTGCTTGGTTGAAATATACTGAAACTTATTCAAAATTGTATATTTATGATACAATGGTTTATTTCCAAAACTTGGTTAATTGAATACAATTGTATATAAGAGTATATAACAGAATATAATAAGAACAAATATAATAAGAACAGATCTATCAATATTTAGAAAATGTAATTTAATATTTTTATTTAGGCTAAATAAAAGAATTTTCCCCAGAAAATCAACTCGACAATCAAAGTAAAAGAAACCAAATAACAGGGCAAAACCAAAGTTAAAAAGAATCAAAAGATGTTGGTCAACTGTTCATTTATTGAACCACAAACATCAACAGCATCAATTTCTTTATCCTCAAATTTACAACAAACTTTCTTTTCTTCAAATTATATTGGTGTTCAATTTGTTGACTCAACTCAACATAAACATGCAATTATTTATAAAAAAACAAACAATACAATAGTTAAAGGATTCAATCGTGTTGAAATTAGTGATTTTACAAGGTTTAGAGACCCATTGGAAACCACTATTGATAAATGTATCTTATTAGTTGATGGTCATATTGATCCATTACCATTAAGTTCTATTATTATTTCTTTCCCAATTGAACAATATCAATTATTGAAAAAATTTAATAATAAAGATTTAAGTAAAATATTATCTCAAACTTTTGGATTAGAATTATTACATCAAGGTGATTATATTATTCCAAGTGGGAAAATTTTATTAACTGAACCAATTCAACAAGGTTTAATCACTACAAATACTAAAATTACTTTGGTTAAAGATGAATCAATTCAACCATTAGTTAAAGATTCTATAGTGGAACCTTTAGATATAGATGAAATTGATGTTTCAACTTTTTTAATTAAAGAATCAATCATTCAACTATCAGTTAATACAATTAATTTCCCTTTACCAAATGATTTTATTGCTTATACTACAACAAAGACATTAGCTAAAATTGGTGTATTATCAAATTCTTTTGTTGAAATTTTTAATATAAATACTCCAAAAAAATTTAAACTAATTCAATTAATTGCATTTAATGAACCAAATCATTATAAAGATGATGAATTATATATTTCTCCAATTTTAAACATTAATATGTTAAATCCATTAAAAATTCAAATTTCTAAAACAATGAAAACTTTTAATGATATACCAATTACTAAAAATGCAACATTATCTCCATTATCTTCTCCATTAATGTTGAATAAGATTTATGATCCATTAATTAGATCACAATTATCTTCTTATTTAAGTGAATCTCCAATAATTGTTTCCTTGGGTGATTATATTCCAATCACAATTGATACTATATTAGCAAAATCTTTAAGTTCATTGGATCTTGAAAAATTTTCAATAATACCAAAAGGTGATCCTGATGCTGTTGTTTGGTATAAAGTTGTTGAAATTGAAGGAGAAGATCAAAATGGTCAGTTTTTTATTGATTCAAAATATTCAAGTTTAAGTTCAAATGGATATAAAAATGAATCACCTCCAATTTTATCATCAAATGATTATAAATTTTTAAAATTAAAACCAATTTTCCCATATTTAGAAAATTTAAATATTTTTAAAATTGCAAAACAATTAACAAAATTAATTAAAACTTCTTCAAAGACAAATTTATCAACAACAATTTTAATCAAATCTTTAAGTAGACAAGTTGGGAAAACTCATTTAATAACTAATATATCTACTCAATTAGGTTTGAATTGTATTGTTATTGATGGGTATGAAGTTTTAAATAATACTTCTGAAGCTAAAACTTTTGCTACAATTACAGGTAAAATTGAACATATTGTAGAAAGATGTTCAAATAATTTGATTTTAGTATTTAAACATATTGAAGCTTTAAATTTTAAAAAAAATGATATTGAATCAGGTTTCCCAAAATTTGTTGAATTATTAAAAGAATATTCTAAAAAAGTTGTCATTATTGCCACTACAAATGATGTTGATTCTATTCCTGAATCAACAAGATCTTGTTTTAAATTTGAATTAGATGCTTCTGTTCCAACAGAACCTGAACGTTCTTTAATTTTCAAATATTTATTACAAGATTCGGTATTATCAAAAGATTTATCTTTACAAGCATTAACATTACAATCTGCAGGTTTAACTCCAAAAGATTTAATCACTATTGTTTCAAATGCAAAATATCAAGCTCAACAACGTTTTAAAAAAATTTGTATTGAAAATCATATTAAATTACAAGAATTATTAAAATATAATCCAATAACTTTAACTCCACAAGATTTTATCACTTCAATTAATGATGCAAGAAGTAAATTTAGTGATTCTATTGGTGCTCCAAAGATTCCAGATGTTAAATGGGATGATATTGGTGGGTTAGATGTTGTAAAAGATGAAATTTTTGATACTATTGATTTACCATTAAAAAATCCAGAATTATTTGCAAATGGATTGAAAAAAAGAAGTGGTATTTTATTTTATGGTCCACCTGGTACTGGTAAAACATTATTAGCAAAAGCTATTGCAACAAATTTCCAATTAAATTTTTTTTCGGTAAAAGGTCCAGAATTATTAAATATGTATATTGGTGAAAGTGAAGCAAATGTTCGTAAAGTTTTTCAAAAAGCTAGAGATTCAAAACCATGTGTAATCTTTTTTGATGAATTGGATTCTGTTGCTCCAAAACGTGGGAATCAAGGGGATTCAGGTGGTGTTATGGATAGAATTGTATCACAATTATTAGCAGAATTAGATGGTATGTCTGATGGTGATTCTGGTAATGGTGATGGTGTTTTCGTTGTTGGTGCTACAAATAGACCTGATTTATTAGATGAAGCATTATTAAGACCTGGAAGATTTGATAAAATGGTTTATTTAGGTATTGCTGATACAAATGATAAACAATATAAAATTTTGGAAGCTTTAACTAGAAAATTTAAATTGGATCCAGATGTTGATTTACAAGTCATTGTTGAAAGATGTGGATTTAATTTCACTGGTGCTGATTTTTATGCCTTATGTTCAGATTCCATGTTGAATGCAATGACTAGAGTAGCAAATGAAGTTGATGCAAAAGTTGCTAAAGCTGATGTTACCACAAGATATTGGTTTGATAATTTAGCCAAAGATGAAGATATTGAAGTTAAAGTTAAACAATGCGATTTTATCAAGGCAAGAGATGAGTTGAATCCAAGTGTTTCTATTGAAGAATTACAACATTATTTAAGAGTTAGAGAAAACTTTGAAGGGAAATCTGATAAGCCAAAGAATTAATTATTAAATGTTTTTTAATTTTAATTGATGTAGTTATTGTGATACCTCCACTAATATTTAGTTATTTTCTTTGAAACTTTCACAGAATAATCTTTATTAAATTACAAAACATAAATAACAAAATTTCTAGTAAATTTTCTATTAAAATTTCCCAGTTATTTAAATTTAAAAGTTTATATCACTAAACTTCCGGGTAATAGTTTTGGGCCATTTCCATCAACACAAATTATAATCAAAAACGTCTCTTTAATCCTTTAACCAAAAAGAAAAAAAAAACTTTTTCATTTAAAAAAAACTATAGAAAAGTTATCAAAAGATGACTACTAAAAATTATAATCCACGTCCATTTGATGCTATCACCGTCAATCCTGGTGAAAAGAAACGTGTTGCTTATTTCTATGATGGTACAGTTTTGAAAGATTTAGTCAAAGTGGTATCTCACTAACATATTCTTTAGCTGATGTTGGTAACTATGCCTATGGTGCTGGTCACCCAATGAAACCACATCGTATAAGAATGGCACATTCGTTGATTATGAATTATGGGTTATATCGTAAAATGGAAATTTACCGTGCAAAACCAGCAACTAAGCAAGAGATGTGTCAATTCCATACTGATGAATATATTGATTTCTTAAGTCGTGTTACCCCTGATAATTTAGATTTGTTTCAAAAAGAAAGTGTTAAGTTCAACGTTGGTGATGATTGTCCTGTTTTCGATGGGTTATATGAATTTTGTGGGATCAGTGGTGGTGGATCCATGGAAGGTGCTGCTAGATTAAATAGAGGTAAATGTGATGTTGCTATAAACTATGCTGGTGGGTTACATCATGCTAAGAAATCTGAAGCCAGTGGGTTTTGTTATTTAAATGATATTGTCTTGGGGATTATTGAATTGTTGAGATATCATCCAAGAGTTTTATATATTGATATTGATGTTCATCATGGTGATGGTGTTGAGGAAGCTTTTTATACTACTGACCGTGTTATGACCTGTTCTTTCCATAAATATGGTGAATTTTTCCCAGGTACAGGTGAATTAAGAGATACTGGTGTTGGTAAAGGTAAATATTATGCTGTTAATGTTCCATTAAGAGATGGTATTGATGATGCTACTTATAAATGGGTTTTTGAACCTTTAATTTCCAAAATCATGGAATGGTATCAACCAAGTGCTATTGTTCTACAATGTGGTGGTGATTCTTTATCTGGTGATCGTTTAGGTTGTTTTAATTTGTCTATGCGTGGTCATGCCAATTGTGTCAATTATTGTAAAAAACTAGGTGTTCCATTAATGGTTGTTGGTGGTGGTGGTTATACAATGAGAAATGTTGCTAGAACTTGGGCTTTTGAAACTGGTATCTTAAACAATGTTGTTTTAGAAGCTGATTTACCTTATAATGATTATTATGAATATTTCGGTCCAGATTACAAATTGGATGTTAGACCTTCAAATATGTATAACGCTAATTCCCCAGAATATTTAGATAAGATTTTAGCACAAATTTTTGCTAACTTGGAAAGAACTAAATTTGCTCCAAGTGTGCAGATCAACGATGTTCCAAAAGATGCTGAAGATTTAGGTGATGAAGATGAAGATATGGCTGAAGCTATTGATACAAAAGGTGGTAGTCAGTATGCAAGAGACCAAAAAATTACACCTGATAATGAGTTTTATTAAACTCTAGTGTTTTATGTACTATAGGAAAATAAAAATGGGTTTATATTTTATTATTGTAGTGGTGTACTGAAGAAGAACTCTTAATAATACTTGGAATAAAATCAGAGATACTTCTAGCTAATTTACCATTCTTGAGTAGGATCTTAACCAGCCAATTGAAGCTTTTGATTCATTACCCTAAACTAGTTTATTGTTCTTATTTATAACCGTATATTTGTCTTCTGATGGTTTACATTCATCATCAGTTGTAATTGATGCAAAAATTTATGTGTGCTTCTTTTGTCACCTCTCTATATCTAATCTTAAGAAATCTAACAGTTAGAATGTCAAACCATATCATTTTAGATTGACATCTTACAAGTAACAAGACAATTCTCATTATATTTTTTTTTTTTTGTATAATGTATTTATTCTAAGGCTTCAACAAGATTGTAAGATTATAAGATTCAGAAAAGTTATGGTGAGTTTTAGTGTTAGTGCATAGACAACACTTCAGCAAGTTGTTGATGACGGAACAATAGAAATAATAAGGAGCAAGATAACCAACAACGTTTTTCTGGATAGTCCTCCAAGCTTTATATATTCTATTTAGCACTGGTGATCATTAAAAGATAATAGAGAGTTTTATACATGCAAGAAATTTATCAAGACACTGTGTTTGTCAAAGATGAAGTGATGAGATGTTAAATAAAAAGACAAAGACGCTCATAGTTTATAGACTGGGTACTTTATTGTGGATTTGTCCAATTTATTGTCCTTCAGATCAAGTTCACTAGATAAATATGTTCTGAAATATTTACAAATTACTTTAAATGAAAACACTCCTATCAAAAAAATTTTGAAAATAATGTGATAAAAAGTCCATAACTAAGCAAAGTTTGAGCAATGAGTTAAAACAATTTTAACTATTGGCACAAGCTTAATTACCATCAGTTGTATCAAACTAACAAACAAGTTATTAGGGGAAAAAACCAAGTGCAACTAATTGAAGATCATCATCTTTCTCTCAACACATTTACATCTTGAATACACTCCCTTAACAAATTATCTTTACACTTCTTTCTGGTGCCACCAAATATCATTTGAATCCACAACTCATGTCTTACTGTACACAATGGATATTCAATTGAAGGTAATAAATTGTAACTAGTGACCAAATAATCTTTCATTTCTGAAGGGGTAATATCTAATTCATAATGATCACCAACTTTTTTAGCATCATTCAAATCAAAAGCAGATATATCACCACCAGAAATTGCACTCTTGGAACTATAATACGTTATATCGTTATGAAGGTTTGCTTTTCTATCCATGGCATTCGAAATCTTCACTTGCCTTATCAAAACTATTAACTCAGCAATAAAAATTTTTCCCAAATCTGTATGATTTCCATCAATATCTAAAAATGATTCAGGAGGTGCATTGGTTTTTAACACAATTTGTAAATCTTTGGTGCCTTTAATTCTGATTTGAGAAGCTGGAAGTCTAAATTCAACATTGAACGAGATCATTGCACATTTTTTGTTGCTGTTATAATTATATTCTTTTCCAAATTGGTTATTGAGTTTTTTCATATCAAAGTCCTTTCTCAAAATCTCATATTTGTCAGTCGTATGTGTTCTAGTTATTGGATAGAGTACATCACTGTCAAACCCAAGTGTTTGATACTTTGGCTCAAAAACCACTGGGTAATGATACTCCATTATCACATTATCGTTTTGGTCAGCAACATAAGTATTCAACTCATAAAAACATTTTACATTCAAGTCAGAACGGCCAGCATCCGCATGAGGTCCAACATCAATAGTACCAGGGTACAAAACATATTCATTTGAATTTGGCAAGTTATATGGATAATCAGCACTATCTTTAGAAGTTGGTGTACACTCTAATGGAACTTCGAATTCAAAATTATATTCAGTCTTAGTATCAGCAGTATACCACTTGTTCAACTTCAGAACTACATGTTCTTCTGTTATAGGAACACCAGTAATACTATCTGGAATCTTAGTGTATTCAGGTGCATTATTATCTCTTTTTCTAGCAGTACTAACAATCTTACCAATTAATTGAATTTGTATTTTATTATTTTTTTCTGGGATTGCTGGTAATATAAGTTTACCCACAAGAATTGAACCTTCTGTAAGCTTTTGAGGAGTAGAAAACTCATAGCGGATTAATGGTGGTGTATTCTTTTTCTTGATAGGTGGTTTAACTGTTATTTCAGCCACTTTATTATATGTCTTAAATAATCCCATTTTTGTTTTGTTGTTTTGTTGCTGAGTTTTAAATGTTTTGATGATTTTTGTTTCCTTTTATATAAAGATGCACGTTTTAGTGTCTTTGATTTCCTAAACCCTGCCAAGTCTAAGTTGGTTAATAAACATGGAAAGAAGATACTTTGGGATAGGACCTGATTGTCATCAAAAGTAAAGTTTCATTAGGTTTTATTATTCAACATTTTTGCCTTACAATTTATTATTTTTTGTCTTTTAGTTCACTTATGATAAGTCTAGATTTAGATCTTTATTATTGCTGCAAGAACTAAATTATAGAGTCATTTAGCATGGGTGATGGTCAAAATTAAGCTAAATCTTCAATCCTCACTAAGTGCTTTAAAATGTATTATTTTACTAACAAAGTTATATATTTGGTGTGTATATATGTAACTTTGCTTTTTTTTCTTATGTCTATTGAATATTCGAACTGGTTGAATTCCTGCATCATCTTGCATGTGTACTATAAATACCTTAGTTATTCTGATCTACGAGTCAGTTCTATTAATATCAGGGTATTAATAGAATTTTTTAAAAAATATTAACTGAATAAAAATATATACGTCGTACAATATCAAATAATCCTCACCCCCGCCATTACTTTGTTTTAATTATTTCACCGATAACAAAGCTGCATTAGCAATTTTTTTAACTTACCTATATTCCATAAATATTGGTTTCAATGAGATATTTTCTCAAATTGTATTATAAAACTTTAGATTATCTTGAAATTCATGTAAAAAAGTGACAACCACATAAACCCAGCCATGCTTCGATCAGATTTTACTTTAACGTCTTTTTTTTTAGTTTCGGTGTTTATGCACACAATACTTTGAGAGGAATTTGATGTGACTTTGATCTTAATTTTATCTTCTCTTGTGATGTCTCTTTTTTTTTATCTTGTTGAAAATAATAAAATTATCTTTCTTCATGAGATGTTATATTGGTACACCAGAAAGCATCAACCGAAAATTATAAAAGGGTCAATACAAGGACAGTAGGAAAAGTTGAGTGCATCTGTAATATCGGATTGAGCAAGG
Organism: Liangdongia dryadoides; assembly: GCA_030579655.1. NCBI lineage: Eukaryota > Fungi > Ascomycota > Saccharomycetes > Phaffomycetales > Wickerhamomycetaceae > Liangdongia > Liangdongia dryadoides. Next base: position 63,934 of record JAKTRJ010000049.1, read on the forward strand.
TCTTATTGAACTAGAAACAAATGAACAGTAACCTTTTGTAAATAACAACACTTCAAATCTTTTTTTTTTTTTTTTCATAGTTTATTTAAATCTTCAATTGTTTCTTCTCGCTAAAATCCTCGTTTTCTGTTTGATTATAAGTTTCCAATTATCTCATGTTTTTGTTTCCAATATAAATTAGTAGCATGTACCAATTATTCTTAACAATACACTTTTTCTTAAACTCTATAAAATAAGATAGTCCATATCAATAATGACCAAAAATAACGATACCAACAAGAGATCGCACAGTCCAGAAGTGGCTTCTTCTGGACATAGTATCCAAAAGAAACTGTGTGCTACAACTGAAAATATCAATGATCCTTTGACTGCAATTGGGTTCCATAGAGATTTTGTTGATCCTTTGTCTGCCGGAAGTATGGGTGATGATGAATTTTCAGAATTGGGGTTCAATTCTGATTGTTCTATTTATGGAAGTGATGATGAAGATCCTGATGATAACAATGGAGATAATTATGATGAATTGCAAGAGTTTGCAAGCTACTCAAATACTAACTATAGTAATGAGAATGATGATAATGAAGATTCAAACGTTATTATTGAGGTTTCCACTTCAGATGATGTAACTATTGTCTCTGGTGATAATATTACTCTTAATCATTATGCAAAATCTAACATTGGATCGGAAAATCAATTTGAGGGTGAAACAGATAATGAAGATCCTGTTCCACTGAAAGAATTACCAGAGTTAATACATGGTGTTTTGAAAAAGGTTTTAGGTGAAAAAGAACTTGATAAGTCAAAACTTGTTCAAGCTGAGATTCCCCTAACTCCACCCCCATCATTAGTCTCTGATTTGAATAGTGAAGTTGAATGTTTTTCAAATAGTGAAGTTGAAATTTATAGAGAAAATCCACCAACTATCACTTCAGCACAAGGACCTACAGAAAGAGTACATTCAAGATTTGCATCTTTTTTCAACAATCCAAATCTGTATAACTATAATCAACAAAATTTGGCTGTTGTTAATAATGGTGCTTTCAATGGTCATCATCTACCAACTAGAAGTGCAACTAATGAATATGATTTAAATGCTGCCCAATTATATCCTGAAGTTCGAGAACCACTTGCACTCAATGAACCTCAAGCTCTATTATTGGCTTTTTTTCCAGATCCTGGAAATTTTAGAGAAATTCAAGTTCCAATTAATAACATTGAAGGAAATCAAAATTTGGAGCTTGAAATTCAAAGAACACATCATAATGATCGTGATTTAGATCTTGATCCCGACTTTGAAATTGATTCTGTGTACTCTGATTTTGATATGGAAGATAATGATGATTTTCAACATGATATTATTATGGTTGCCAGAAATATTGAAGAACGTGAACGTGCACAATTAGAAAATAATAGATCACCTGTTAAAATTGAAGCATTGGTATACCCTTCATCAGCTTCTACTGTTCTATCCAATGTTTTTGAGAAGCCACTATATTCTGTTTCTGCTCCAACTACAGCTGAGACAATTGGAGAAGATGATGAGGAAAACAATCAATTTGATTAATTTAGATTTTTAGTTATTTAAAGTTGAAACTTCAACAATAGATTTTATTTAAAGTTTTGTAAGCTTGTTTTTATAAAGTTTCCGAGCTCTTTATAGAGATATGCATGATAATGTACATAGTTGCGTCTTTAATCTACAATTAATAAAATCAAACAAAAAAATTAAAAAGCTATTCAAGGATCAATACCTTTAGATTTAATCAATTCCAAAGATTTGTCAATAAATTTAGCAGCATACTCTGGAGTCATACCCTTTGATAATGGAATATCCTTTGGTTTATTGTTAAAAATATGACCATTTAATGAATTCAACTCAGGAGCAACTAATAGTGGAACCATTCTATCTGCATATTGTTCTGGGGTTGAAGTAAACCAGCCTAAAAAGCCTTCAAATGTTCTACCAATAATACCAGTACCAAACAAATTGTCACGAATGTTAGTTTTGACTAAACCTGGATTTAACCCATAAACCCCAATTGAACCATTTTTATTCTTTTCAGCAAAATCAACAACCAAAGATTCATTACCAGCAACAGTATTCATATGTGTTGCATATGCACCATAACTTTTTTCTTGGTTCAAATCATCAGTATTACCCAATTGATTATTACCAGGGTACCCCATAATGAAAACTCTTGGAAAACTCAAACCAAGTGAAGAATTCTCTTTCTTTGTAGCTACTAATTTTGGAACAATAACTCTCAACATAACCAATCTATTTAAATAAGAAACAGCCATATCTCTTTCAAACCCCTCATCTGTTACTTGTTTTTGTCTTGAGGCAAAAATACCAGTAGTTAATAACACAATGTCAGTATTAGAAACATTCAAATTAAAAGCAACTTCTTTAGCATTTTTCAAAGAACTCAAATCACCCTTGACAAAAGAAATGTTTGAAACATCTTCATCTCTAAAAGTTTGACCAACAACAGTAACATTTGCACCTAATGAAGCAAAAACTCTTGAGATTGCTCTACCTAAACCACCAGTACCACCAATAACAAGAACATTAAGGGAGTTTAGTTTTAAATCCGCAACTTTTCTAGATAACCATTCACTCATTTTGAAATTATTGTAATTATATATTATAACTTTTCATGATCTGTTAAAACTGTTAAAAGTAGTTATTACTGCCTTTTTATATTAAAATTGATTAAATTTACGTTTTATTCTTAAAGTTAAATCTCTCGTACGAGAACCATTAGAGACGGTATTTACAGAATTTAATGCACTGAATATGGTAACTGATGAATTGTTGCAAAACTCTGTAAGGAAACTTAAAAGAAACCCTTAAAAAAGCCTAAAGAAGTATTATATTACATATAGATTTGTAATATGAAACTACAGAGAACCTTCAGTTTGTTTTGATTATAAATTCATAGCGTTGAGTTATTTTTGGTTAATGAAACTTAAAAGTTTATAGTTGAACCAGTGATAGAAATTAGTTGGTATATTGAACTTGCTAAATGTACTGAAAACTTATTTAGACTATTATTCTATATATTTAATATTATAAAGTTATATAATACATAATTAAAAAGTCTTCATCAAGCATACCTAACACTGAAATTTAGAAAAAATCTTTTCGTAATACTAGGAGCAGTATAAATCATCAAAAGAGATTTCAAATCATCTTTAAAAGCAAGAGCATTAGAAGATTTTTCTAGATTATTGTTGATTTCATTCAGATCAAGTAAACTTGATTATCAGTCATGATTTCAAATCTTGAAAACTAGTATCTGACTACTTCATAAAAAGGATAAACGATTCCAACTCAATACTCAAAATCTTGTATTAAACCAGTCAAAATCTGGTAGTCTTCATATCTTAATAATAACACATTTAATTGTAATCAAATATATTATTGTTTTGCATTTTGAATAAATTTTATAATTTTTTCATGATCTTTAACTCCATTAGTTTCAACACCACCAGCAACATCAACACCAACAACACCTGAAACTTTAGTAGCTTCATAAACATTTTCTGGAGTTAATCCACCAGCTAATAAAAATTTAGCATTATTATTTTCACTCCAATTATTTAAAGAATTCCAATCTAATAATTTACCTTCACCACCAGCTTCACCATCAAATAAAGCTAAGAAATGTTCACCATTAATACTTTCTAAGACATCAGAAGCATCAGGAACAAATCTTGCAATTACAGGAACAGAAATTTGTTTTATATATTCATCTCTTGGTTCTTTACCATGTAATTGTACTAAATCCAATCCAATTTTTTGTATTAATGAATTAATTTCTTCTACGGTTTGATTTTTAAAAACACCAACTAAATAAGGTCCATTATTAGGATCATACTCATTTTTATTTTGTTTTGTTATTGGTTTTTTTTGTTTTAAATGAATTTTTTCAGAAATTTTAATTGCTGTTGGAATTTCAACAGTACGTGTTCTATTTGGAACTAAGATCATTCCTAAGAAATCTGCACCATTATCAATAGCAACTTGTGCACTATCAGCGTCTTTAATACCACAAATTTTAACTAAAACCATCTTTTTATTGTATTTGTTTATTATGTTGGATATTAATTTATTTTATGTATTTTTCATATGATTTTCGAGATTTTTACAACAAAATAAAAATTGAATTCAATTCAATTACATAAAAAACTATAAAAGGTGTTTAAGCAGAAGCACCTGAAATGAAGAACCATTTGTCTATGGACTTGTCAATTGGAGCATCTTTTAATTCTTTACCTTCTGGGATTTCAGTAGCAGCAGCAGGTTCATAAGAAGCAGTGTTTTCCAAAGTGGTGTTAGTCAAGGAGATACCATCTTCTTTAGTTTCACCCTTGATCAATTTTTGCCAAGCTTCTGAACATTCTCTAATAACTTCTTCAGCGTATTTTTTGTTCTTAGCTTCACCAGAGAAGGCAAATTGATTTTCTGGTTTACCATCAGGGATCTTGTAAACTCTAAACCATTCATTAGTAGCTCTTAACAAACCTGGTAAATGACGTTCAACATCTTCGATATCGTTCAATTTTGGAGCTAATGGATCATTAATATCAATGACAATAACTTTCCAGTCAGTTTCACCTTCATCCAATAAAGCCATGACACCCAAGACTTTAACTTGTTTAACTTGACCAGTGTAACCAACAGCTTCACCAATTTCACAAACATCTAAAGGATCATTATCACCTTTAGCTTTAGTTTCTGGGTGAGTTTGATTTGGATCTTCCCAAGTTTGTGGGAAAGCACCATAATTATGAATATAACCATGATGTGGGAAAACATTACGAACAAATCTTAATTTACCCTTTTTAGTATCTTGAATAATTGGATTTAATTTTTGTTCTTTTGAAATTTCCAATTTAGCATTTGACCATCTTGGAATTTCAACAACAAAATTTAAAATCTTTTTTTCTTCATCTGCGTACAAAGGAATATCATGGAATGGAGAAACTGGTTTACCATCCTTTTCGACGTAGACTTTGTAGTCTAAAGTGTTCTTAGCACCAATTTGTCTAGCAGTGTATGACATTTTGATTCAATTGAGGTTCAATTATTCAAAGGGTGATGTTGTTGGAGAAAGGAGAAATTTCGTGTACTCGAGTCGTTGTCCAACGAAAAACAAAATCACCAGCCACACCAAAAGTGGCAAATCACATGATTTTGTTAAATTTTACTCATTAGCCACATCACATGACAATCACATGATGTGTGTGGCTAGTGAACTTAAAATTTCATTAAAGTGGGTACAAAAAGATTATGATTAGCTGATGCAATGTGCACAAAGTTACTCTTTTAGAAGAATAAATGACTAAATATCCAACTGTTGCAGTATTTGATTTGGATTATACCTTGTGGCGTATGTTTTTTTAAGGTAATAATGTAGCATTTTTATTGACATTTTTTTAGCTGTATGAATGATTGGTTTACTATAATTATATTATTAACAAAATTTAGTGTTGGTGTGATACCCATATTTCACCTCCTATTAAATCTAAAGATAACACTACTATTATAGATAAATATGGATTTGAACTATCTTTTTATAAAGATGTAGAATCTATATTACAAGAATTGAGAGATAATAATGTTATCATAGTAGCTGCAAGTCGAACTTGTGCACCTGGTAATCAAAATCATAAATATTTTATTTTATAATTAACACATTTTTTTAGCACTTGCAAGAAAGATACTTAAAATGCTTTATATTAATGATGAATCATCAATAAATTTTTTTGATAATTTACAATTTGGTACTTTTTCTAAAAAAAATCATATTAAATCTGCAATTAAAGAACTTGACAGGGATATTAAATTTAAAGATGTTTTATTATTTGATGATGAGATGAGAAATAAAGATGTTGAATCTTTAGGAGTTCAGTTTGTTCATATTCATGATGAAGAATATGGGCTTACTAGATTGATATTTGAAAGAGCATTAAAGAAGTACAATGATTCAAAATAGTGTCTTTGTATATTAGAATTACGTATTAAAAAATAATTATTTGTAGTGAATTAATCTTTAGTTTCTGGAGCTTGTTCCTCTTCTTTTGTAATTTCTTCCTTAGGTTTAGTATCTTCAGTATCTTCTTCTTCAGTATTTTTAGAAAATAAATGAGGAAATGTTTTATAAATAATTGTACCAGCGATAACAACACCAGTTATGGCATAAATAGCTAACGATTGTTTTTTAGATAATCTGAAATTAGTCATTCTAAACTTTAAAGAGAAGATTAAGAAGAAGAAGGAAAAAGTTTCATATGTTTTAAAACAATTTCTTTCATTTCTGTTGATCCAATTTGAATTGACGAATGGATCGAGTTACTTTTTATAGGAAGAACGGACGCGATTAATGATGAGTTTGAAATGTAAACAAAACGCGAATAATTTAACTTTATTTAAATATTGAGTATTAATTGACTTTGATAATAGTTATATTATGTTTGATAGAGCTGCTAGAAAAGAAAGTAGAATTAGAGGATCACATTCAAGAAAGTTGGCTACTCAAGAAATTATATTTAGTCAACCAAGTTCTCAAGATATACAAACTCAACAAACATTTAAATTACAAGATAGTCATGAAGATTATATTCCTCCAGTCCAAGAGACTTATCCAGATGATGAATTAGAACAACCATTAGATGAAATTCAACATGAACCTGAATTTTTTTATGAAGACCCACAAGAAGATGTTCCAAGAACTCCTGAACATCCAATATCTTATACTCCACCAGAAGATCCATTAAGTGCAAATAGATCACTTGTATCTTCAAGAACACCACAAAGGCTTCCTCAAAAAAAGAACAAAAACCTCACTACTTCAAAACCTAAACAAAAAAGAAACAATTATGATGAGGAGGTCAATTCAAAAGAGGATGTTGGTGATATAAGTCATATTAGTGGATTTGATGATTTAGGTATAAGTGATGAAGAAGTTAAAGATGATGATGATGATGATGAAGATGAAGCTGATATTGAAAAAGATGGAATAATTGTTAAATTATCTAGATTACCAACTTCAAGTGCAAGATTAACTTCAATTGATATCATCATTCAAAGTTTAAATGAGTTATTAAAAAAAGAAAATTCACGTCATGGAAGAATTTTTTTAAAATATAATATAACTTATTTAAATAAATTACTTGATATTAATCTTACAAATAATGATTATATTTATGATTTACGTGAATTAAAAATTGAAAAATCAAATAAAAGACAAGAAATTTATAATAAAAGAGAACAAATTAATGAAAATTTAATTGATTTAGAAAAATTAAGAAAAGATTATAATAATTTAACTAAAACTTTAAAATTAAAAAGAAATATTGATTATAAAATTGAATCTTTAAAAGAAAAAAATTCATCAAATAAAATTAATGATTCTTTATTATTTAAATTGGAAAATTTAAATTCTTTATTAGATCCAAATTATGGATTATTAGATAAATTACAAAGTATAAATTCTAAATTAACTAAACTATCAACAACTACAAATGAATGATTGTTATTTTTCCCCGTTAATAAGTTTATATTATACATTAACTAAAATCCTATCTTTAAAATTTCTTATTATTAATATAGTTATGAATGAATGTGTGCATGGAGATGATAGGTTCTAGTTCTTAATTTTGTAGGTTTGTGAATAGACTATGTTCATTTAATCTTCAGCAATTAAAGCCATAATCATACGGTACAAATAGTAAAAGAACATAAACAAATAGAAAGCCAATTTAACAAAACTTTCCTTCTTATGTTTAGATAAAGTTCTAAAAATTTCAGTAGCATCTAACAAATAATTCTTATTAACAATCTTGTTAATATTAAAAGCTAATAGTGGCAAGTTTAACAAAAATGAAAACCAATTCCCAGTAATCAAAAACAAAAATGTTAAAAATGCGTGTACAGCAGCTTCTGGTAAAATATAAGCATTCAACTTGTTACATAATTCAATTGGATTAATATAATCACACTCTAAATCAGAGTACATGATAGTAAAGAAAACTTGACAAAATAAATTGATCCCATTGATGATAACAGCAAAGATATAAAGACTAAAAAACAAAAAATGTTAAAAATATGTTAACCTTTTACATTAGACACACATACATTGATTGTCCATCCATTTTGATGATTTTTGATTTATAGATCTAATTAATTAAAATTACAATGTTGAATTGTTTTATCCATTTCAGTTTTTTTCCTATGTTTTTTTTTTTCCAGCAGAAATTCCAAATGGAAATTTCTTCTTGATTACCGGATTCGGTAATCAAACCTGAATTAGTGAAGTATGAAATTTTGATTTGTAAAATTAATTTGATTTGTAGTAATTAATTTGATTTGTAGTAATTAATTTGATTTGTAGTAATTGATATGAATGAATGAAACTACTTTGTTTTTGATATTAATGATCTTTAAAGATTTTTAATTATGTCTTGGTATTTGACTCTTAAGTGTATGCACGAAGATAAAGAACTTTAAACTTTATTTCAACATTTTTTATTGTTGTTCAAGTTATTTAATTTTATCTCTAATGAAAATTATCAATTAATATCACTTTAGTACAACAGTATTCCACTACACTTATAATATACAGCAATTTTTTTCTATATTAAGAAATCTAAAAGATGATAGCAAAATAAGGGTTTCCAAAGGACTATATTAGTCATGAAATAACTCTCGGTAGCCAAGTTGGTTTAAGGCGCAAGACTGTAATTGATAACAAACAAGAGTAATCTTGAGATCGGGCGTTCGACTCGCCCCCGAGAGAATTTCTTTTTAATTTTTTTTATTTTTTTACAATTAACTACAAATAATTAAAACTTAAAAACAAAATAAATAATTCCCTAAAAACACATTATATAAAACATAATAGTACCCTCATTAATCATTAATGTTAAACAAACGCTGGATTTCAGCACGGTTTAAACCACTGATTCCCTTAATACTCTTTTCATTCATTGCATTCCCAATTAACATTTTCTTCTTCTCTTGTAATTCCATAATACGATCTTCAACTGTTTTGTTAGTTAATAATCGATAAACTTTGACTGGTTTTGTTTGACCAATACGATGTGCACGATCCATAGCTTGTTCTTCAACATATGGATTCCAAAATGGATCCATAATAATAACATGATTTGCACATGTTAAAGTTAACCCAACATTACCAGCTTTTAAAGAAATTAAAATCAATTTAATTTCTGGATTAGAATAAAATTCCTTAATAGTTTCATTTCTGCCTGAAGCTGTCATACTCCCTTCAAATTTTAAATGTTTAATGTTTTCCTTGTTTAAAAATTGTCTAAATAATTCAAATAAAGTTGTAAATTGTGAAAATAAAATAATTTTATCATCTTTATTTTCTTTAATAATTTTTTTAATTAAATTTAAAGCATGTCTAAATTTTGTTGATAAATCAAGTCTTTTTGGTAATAATGGATTTAAACTATCCACTTGTACTTCAGTTGGACCTAATGGTTCATTATTTTCTTTCTCATTTTCTTCTTCAAGTTGTTTTAATTTTAAATCTTCATCATATTTTTGTTCATGAAGTTTTTTTAAAGCTTTAAATTCCAACTTTTGATTACAAACTTTATCAAACATATCCCAAGTAATTAATTCTTTCTTTTTAATTAATTGACGACAAGTTGTACATTTAGCACAAATTGACCCATCACGTACATCATTTTCTCTAAAATTCTCAAAATAAGTTTCAATACATTCTTTACATAACCCATGACCACATGGATAAAAAATTATCCAATTTTCTTCAGGTTGTGGTTCAAAACAAATTTGACATGCAAATCTATCTTTATCTTCACCTTCATCAATTGTATTGATTCTATTCACAACTTGTGGTGTCAATTTTGAAGCAAACTTATACATAGCCTCCCATGTGATAGGTTTATCTTCACCTCCAACTTCTAAAGAATCTGTATGATCTAACCCTTTTTTACGTTCACCAATTCTAACTAATTCTGAATGTAAACAAGCTTGTCTTAATCTCAACAATAAGGCCAAAATAGAACTATAATTACCTCTAGCTAATGGTCTTTTTAACATCTTACGAACTGTATTTGCTGATCTTGTTTCTAAAGCAGTATAAAAAGTTTGTTCTTCTTCATCTTCTTCTAATTTACAATCAACTTTTTCAATAGTTTTTGGTGGTAATTGTAAAATTGGTTCTCCATCAATTTTGGATTCTTTAGTACGACGTAAAACAATCGCTTTAATTAAATATTGAACTTTTCTTAAAGCACGTTTTCTTGATTCATCAGTGATCATCTCATTCTTATCAGCCAATGGTAAAGATATTTGTTGTCTAAAAGTATTTTCATTGTTATATGGTTTAATTCGTAAAAATCTAATCAATGGATATAATTCATCAATCTTGTTTTGCATTGGAGTACCAGATAAACACCATCTATATTTAGCATCCAATGATGCACAAGCAATAGACATACCAGCATTCTTATTTTTGATCCATTGGGCTTCATCCAAGATAATTCTGTAAAAAGCAGAATCTTTGCTGAAAAATGGAGAGATATAATCATTTGTAGAGTTTTCTTCATCTTCATTTTCATCTTCATTTTCACTAAAATCTTCATCTAGTTCACCTTCTTCATCTCCACTTTCATCAGCTTTACCCCATGCAGTTTTACGAGGTTTTGTTCTTTTATGTTTTTTTAATTGATTAATTTTTTTCAAATTTGGCATTGAAGTAATTCTTTTTTCTCCAGTATGTTTCTTTAACTCAGAAGTCATGGTTTGATAAGAAGTTAAAACAACATCATATTTAGCTAATTGTTTAAAACTAGTTAATCTTTTCCCACTTTGAGAATGAAAAATTAATACAGAAAAATTAGCACTTTCTTTAATCTTTGTTTGAATTTCAGATTCCCATTGTTTCATTAAAGCCACTGGACAAATAATTAAATTTGTCTTTTGTTTCTCATCTTTTGAACGATGTGATAACATTAATGAAATTGCTTGAACAGTTTTACCTAACCCCATATCATCAGCTAAAATCCCACCACATTTTTTTTCATCATCTTCAGTCATCTCTAACCAGTGAAGACCTAATCTTTGATGTTTTAATAAATTAACAGTCAAATCTGCAGGTGTTAATGATTCACCTTCAGCTTCTTCTTCAATTTTTTTCACAGATTCTAATAAATGTCTAATACTAGCTGCATCTTGACCAGCTGTGTTATAAACATTAAACCCTGTTTGATCAAGTTCATCAATGTCATTTTCAAATATTTGACTATGAAACAGTTCTTGAATTTCCATGGCCCTTTGTTGAGCCAGTTCTTGATAACTTCTAGGTTGATTAAAATGTGGTTGTTGTTGAAATTGTTGATGTGGTTGTAAATTACCTCTAACTTCTTTTTCAATGGGTATTAACTTCAAAGTTTTAATAGAACTATTTTTTGTAATATTTATAAATTCAACATAACGAGTACGAATTTGTTCTTCTTCATGTTTCCATATTCTTAAATCATTAGATAAATTTTGAGATTGTTGAGTAAATAACTTAATTTCTTGTTCTTGTCTTTTAACCACACTAGAATTTGGGTCATGACCCATTTGAATTAAATTTTTTTTAGCTTTAGACAATTTAATCAATTTACTAGTTAATTCATTTGCTAATTTGTTTGCTTTTTCAATTTTTGCTTCTCCTTTTTTAAGAGTTTCTAATAATCTAGCTTCTGTATCATAAACACTTTGTTCAGTTTGAAAAGAATAACCACCAGCATTAACTGCAAGAGCTCTTTTAGCAGTTGTTGGAGCATTTGGTTCATCAATGAAAATAATATTTGGATTAATTTGGCGTCTTTGTTGTAAAGTTGCATTAATTTGTGGTTGAATACGCATTCTAAACATTAGATCATCTTTTTCTTGTGCAGTTTGTCCTTCTGTACTTTGTTCACGTCCATCTGCTAGTTTATTTTGTGCTCTTTGAACTTGTTGTTGAATTTGTTGTGCATTATGTCCTAAACTACTAGTTATTCTTGAAGGATTATTTTGTTGTCCCATTGGAATGAAATTTTGATTTTGACCTGGTTGATTATTGTTTATATTTCTATTATCCACAATATGTCTCCCATAACCATTAGCAGCTGTTTTCATAACATTATTCTCTAGTGGCGATAAGTTTCTAGTGGAAATAATTTCAATATCATCATCAGAATCATCATCAGTATCAAATAATTGTGATGTATTTTTATATGTTGGTTTACGTGAACCTTTAGATGTATTATTCTCTATAATATTTGGTATCACATCACTATCTTCATCATCAGTATCCTCTTGTGTCAAATCAATCATTGTAAGAGCATTTGGTTTTGGCTCCAATCTCGTGGACCCAAGTGAATCTAACCTCCGTCTTTTCGAATATGGTGTATTACTCAACATTACTGAAATCCAATATTATCTTTTGTCATGTATTTGTTGGGATAGTTTTGCTATAGTTTCCTGTTCTTGATATCTTGATGTTTTTTTTTTCATCGCATCAAGAAATTTTATGGAAATGATTCGGTTCGATTCTCTGAGGTGGAAGAGTTTTTTTATTAATTTTATAAGAATCAAATTTATATCTATATATATTTGGCTTATTATACTGTCAAACTGTTGAAAGAACTGTAACCAAAGTAATTTTTTATATTCACATCTTTCTGTATCTCAAACATTTAAATCTTTTCTAATAACAAATTCGCAGTATTTTATATGAGGTACAAAAACTATACAATTATATATTTGTTATTCAAATATTTGATTTCAATGTTTCATAACAATTGTTATTATATATGATTCTCTATTGAATACAATGTTATCTGCTTATCTTTAAAATCTATGATTTTCATTAATCCATAGCCGATACAATCAACTTAATTCCACATATTAATTTCAAAATTAGCAACAAAATACAATTGATATCTAAGCCTCATAATGATACCACAAATTCAAAGTTCTTGTTAATTTTGAACCAATAAACACAAATTTCCTCTATTGGGGCCTTTTGGAGTTTCGGTTATATCTGATTTTCTCGGTAAATGAAAATTTATATCTCAAAACGTAAATAAACTAAGCTTATAACTAATATTAAATCTTTCATACATTGCCATCAACTACAACACTAATACAAAATAGAATGAATTATTTGAAAAACTTTTTAAGTCATCCAAAGGAAGACAAAGTTGCACAGGAGATCTCACAAACTTTACCAATTTCAGAATGTTCCCATGATTGTGAATCTTGTACAACTTCATTTCCTTCATCTATTAAAGTTGATCCTAATGCTGATATTTATAATTCTACAAAACCAAATGATTTACATTTTATTGTTCCAACAGGGAAAACTGATTGGGCTCGTGATGCTACTGGTAAAAGTGGTACTTTTGAAAATGAAATTGTTAAATGGAAAGATAAACAAGGTGAAAAATTATGTCCAAAGGAAAATATAAAAGTTAGTGCTAGTTCTTTCCCTGTTGATTTATTAGATACTAGGGCTTTAAAAGGAGAAATTAATGATGTTTTAATCTTGCCATTTTTTGTTTGGGTTCGTAAAGTTGAAATTAAAAAAATTGGACAAGTTTTAACTGAATTAATACCATTATTATATAAAGCTAGAGATGAAAAAAGTCATACGCCACCAGAAATGGTTCAAGGTTATAAAATTGATAATGATGAATCAAAGGCATATATTTTATTATGTTCACATACTACAAGAGATAGAGGTTGTGGTGTTACTGCACCATTAATGAAAAAAGAATTAGAAAATCATTTAAGAGATTTAGGTTATTATAGAGATTTAGGTGATAATAGACCAGATGGTATCAATATTCAATTTATTAATCATGTTGGTGGTCATAAATTTGCAGCTAATGTTATTATATATATTAGATCTGGGGAATTTGTTTGGTTAGCAAAATGTACACCAAAGAATTGTGTTCCAATCATTGATGAAACTGTATTAGGTGGTGGGAAAGTTTGGCCTGATTTGGTTAGAACCGTACAAAAGCATAAACCAATTGAATGGTAAATTTATTATTTTTATTATATAACTTTTATTTATTTTTGGAAGGATTTTAAAATATTTATTCTTTGTTTTAAGTAGTCAGCTTTTTCTTTTGATAAAGCAGCACCTTTATCAAGCATTTTATTTAATCTTGTATATTCTTTAGTGAAAAAAGCTTCTTCACCGTTAATAATCTTATTAACCAATTTTCTGTAATAATCAGTAACTTTATCTTTACCAGCTTCTAATTGACTTAGGATATTTGTAGCCAAACTATGTTGTTCTTCTGGTTCTGCATCAATCAATTCAATAATTTGAACATCAATATCTTTTAAACGACCAGCTTCATCATTTAACCCACCATCAATAGATCTTTCCAATCCACTAATTTCATTAACCCAATCAACTAAACCTTCAATGTTTCTAGAAGAACTAAATGGGATTACATCTGAACTATCAGCTTTAAAACTTAAAATTGTTGGGAAACCTTGAATATCATATTTAGCTCTTAATTCTTCAGCTGGAACATCACTAGTTTTAACTTCAGCAATTATAACATCATCATCATTTTCATAAATTTTAGCTAATTCTTCCCATGTTGGTGCTAAATTTTTACAATGACCACACCATGAAGCAGTAACAACAACAAATGCATTTTTACCACTATTTAACAATTTATCTTCAAAATCCAAATCTGAAACTTGAACAACTTTGGATTGAATCTTTGGAACATAAATATAAGAATTTGTTTCCTTTTTAATGAAATCAAGTAAACTATCTAAATCTCTACCACCTTCATGTTCAATTGGATCACCACCTTCTTTTTTAAATAATTTTAAAGTTGGGAATCCTTGAATATCAAATTGTGAACATAAAACACGATTTTCATCACATTCAATCTTAACAATTTGAATATCTTTAGTATTTTTAACTGTTTCAGCTAATTCATCATAAACTGGTGCTAAATTTTTACAATGACCACACCAAGAGGCGTAAAATTCAACTAAAGAATTTTTCTTTGAATCAAAGACAATTTCATCAAAATTGTTTGTATCAGCTTCAATAACTTTAGAAGCAGTTGCTAAAGTAGTGAAAATAGTTGGAATCAACAAATTGGATAACTTCATGATCTTATTTTAATTGTTTAATTGATTTCAAATAAAATTTACGTGTTAAAAACTTTGATTTTTTTATGCATTATAAATTCAATATCGAAAAAACGAGTTAATCTACAAAACATTTAAATACTTACAATATGGTTCATTTTATTACTTTTCATATGTTTAAAAAATTCATTCAAGCAAATTTACTAACAGCAGCATATCCAAAAGTAACTGCAAACAAGAAAAAACTAACAGTTAAACTTAAAACTAAATTAGTTTTGATATCTTCTAAAAGAATCTTATGTTCAATCTTCATATCTAATTTAGTTCTTTTATTAATTCTTTTAACCAATGGAGTTTCAACAACTTCAACACCTTCTGGTAAATGAGTTGGATACATTGCTTCAATATATTGTTCAATTTTACCACATAATTCACCAATTCTTAAATAATTTGGATCTTTTGGTGAAGATTTATGATGAATCTTACGAACATAATATCTGAAAACATCAACTACATCCGTAAAAGTTCTAGAATGTAAGATCAAATAACAAGTGGTACCTTTTCTAATCTTGACATTTTCATGGAAAACTTTTGGATTTTGGAAAACTAATTCTAATGTAGCAATAGCCATTACTTGTGGAATTGCACAAAAGTTAAAAGTTGTATCTTCTTCTAAAGAAGATAAATAAGTTAAAACATCAATGACATGTTCCAATGAATTTGTAACTAATTCACTAGTACAAAATAAAGCTTGTTCTTGATTTTTTAAATCAATAAAATCTTTATAACTTTTAGCATATTTACCCCAAATTTCTTTTGGCCAAAAAGAACGTCCATCAAGTAAATCTTCATTATAATCTCTAATAATATTGGTTTTTTGTAAAAATAAACCCATACTTCTCCATAATTTTTTATTTTCATAAAGTTCTTTTTCGGCAAATCCAGCCAAAACAATTAATCTAGTTAAACCATCACCAACTAAACCTGCAACATAATAACAATATAAATCATAATCATCAATTGTTTTTAATCCATTCAAATTAAATTCTGTATTTTCAATATAATCAGCCATACCATTACCCATTTGTTTAGTAATATCACGAATAACATCTTGATATTCAGCTTTTAAATTATGATATTCATGTAAAATTTGATCAAATTGAACTAAAACAATTCGATCTTTTTCATTTTCAGAATTACCATTAAAAGTCCAATCTTTAGTATTTAATTTTTCATCAAAACTTCTTAAAATTGGTAATTTAATACTCTTATCAATTGTCATATCATCTTCAACGGTATCTAAAGCTCTTAAAATCAAATAAAATAACATCACAGCATTTCTTAATTCTGGATTTAATTCTTCAATAACAGCAGCAAATGAACGAGATGTTTTTTTTAATAATTTCCAACAATTTTGTAATTCTGGAGATTCATGTTCAACATCTCTTGGGAATTCATTTGTTCTGAAAAATTTCAATTGAATTGCAGATTTAAATTCGATTGGATGTAAAACTAATTGTGCTAATTTACCCATTTTGATTTATTTCTTGTTCTTAATCTTTAAAAAGTATTAAAAACATTCTTTTAATAAACGACGCGATTTTTCTTAAAAAAAAAAATAAACGAAATTCACAAAATTTGATCCGATCATGTGACCAGTCATGTGACTAATCATTTAAGTCACATGATTAGTCATGTGACTAAATTCAAAATAATTATATTTAAAGTTATTTTAAACATTACTCTGTAAAATGGTTTGTATATTATATAAATATTGTGATACCATTTTTCATTTTCTATAATAATTTTTATTTTATTTTGCTTTATGAATATGAATAAAATGTAAATCTCAACTTTGCTCAACGCTTAAACATATAACTCTTATCTAAAATCTCTTTAGCTTCATTAACTTTCATGGCAATCAATGCACTTCCTCCTTTATCAGGATGGTTCATAATCATCAATTTTCTATGTCTTTTTCTTACCATATCTCTAGTTAAATGTGTAATATCATCACCATGAATATTTAAAATATTTAAAGCTTCATTTTCAGTCATACGTGAATTAAATCCACCAGGGTATTGTAAGAATTTCTTCCTTAATGTTGGTGATATACTTGAATCATATGTTGTATTCACATTAATTTTAATACCATTTAAAGCAGCAATTTTAACAGGGGTCAATGTTTTATACTTATTAAACGCCAAAATACCAGCACGAGCCTAAAAGATATTTGTTAATAGTCAATCATAAAGATTTAAACAGTTTAGTTACCGTTATTGCTGCCATTGTAACGACTGTACCAACAACGATGGGGAGGACCTAGAAAGAAGTTAGATTAAATTATAAAATATAAATGGAATGACAAATTTACCATTTTAATAATTCAAAAGTATTGGGTAATTGGAATAAATCTCTTTGTTATTTCTTTGTTATTTGAATTTAGTTGTTTTTTAAAATTTTTAAAAGTTGTAAATTTCTTTGTCCCCGAGAAAACCATTTCAATCTCTAGTAAAAAAAATGATGAATTAAAATAAATAATTGATGAAAATTGGGTTGTGATGAGTTTAATATACCGTACAACTACATTTTCAAATGTTATGATAATTCCATATTCTTAAGATTAGTTGAATCTTTGAAAGAGTTGTCTAGTTATATTTTATAGTATTTTTCCATATATTAAAAAAAAAAAATGTACTACGGTCTTTAAATCATTAATGCAATTATATTAAAATTAAATTAAAGAACCTAAAATGAAAGTACCAGCTAAAGCAAGTATCATATTCATCCAAGACATGCAAATTGTAGAACCAGCTGATATTTTTTTTCTTCCTGTATCATGATTTAAGCTATTTAATGCATCTTTAACAGAGCTAGCAAATGTAACACCATCTTCTTCATTTTTAAAAGCTTGAGAAGCATCCCAAATTGAAACACCACCAAATTGTGAACTGTTAGAAACTGTATTTAATGTAGTTTTTAATTTATCAATATCAACGTACCCAGAATCAGCTGCATCTTCAGAACCTGGAATACCCATAAATAATAAAATGTCCTTATTTGGTGATGTTTTTTCAGCATATTCAACCCATGTATTCCAATTAAATTCATTGTTTATATTACAAGGATTATTATAAAATTGAACAAATGCAAAGTCTAATTTAGTGTTATTCATTAAATCACCAAGACTAACATCTGGATAAGTACATTGTGGGGCTGCAGAAACGTAATAATCTTTAGAACCTTTTTTGAAATGTTTTCTTAATCTTTTAACTAATGCACTATACCCAGTTGAATTATAATTTTCAATATCAAAATCAAATCCATCAAGGTTAACATCACCAAATGGACGAATAATACCAACGGAACTATTACCTTCACCAAAACGATCCCATAGCTCATCAGCAAATTCTTCAGCATCTTCATCCGAATCAAACCCATAATCACCTGTAAACCCACCAAATGATAATAAAACTTTAATACCATCATCTTGACATTTTTTTATATCTTCAGGAAAATCTGTTTCATTAGAACCATAAATATTAATACTTGTAAATGAACCTCTACCTGGAAATTTACTCATAAATGATAATAATATGATATCCACTTCTTTAGAGTCACAATAATATGAAAGTTCCTTTTGTGAATTATTGGCTGAAGCTTGACCCCAGTACATAGCAACATTATTATTTGAATTAATGTCGAAAGCTGCAAATACACCAGTGATCAGCGTGGTTGTAATAAATAGTAATGATTGTGACAGTAGTACCATGTTGATGTTATGTGTTGTATAAATGTATTTGCTATTATTAAGAACAAGAATTACTCATGAGGTCGTCGACCATCTATTTCCAAAGCCTCATCTTTTTATATTCAAAGGTTGCAGACAAAGAATATGTCAATATATTCCAAAGGAGGTTTTAATAACGCGCATTGTTTCTATTAATATTACATTTCGAGAACTAAGCCTGAAAACAAACATTTTATTTTCAAGGCACATGCGTGTTTATGTGTATTTTATTATTATTATCAACGCCAACGCGAAAAATTTTTAACTCGATCCAGTCTTTCGTGTTCCTGTTTATGGCTAAGTTTAAAAAACTAATGGAAAAGGGATAAACCGAATAAAAATACAGATGTCTTTGAAGTTTCATTAATTATCAAATTAAGCTATACAACATATTCCTGGCAATGCCCACCTTTTTTTATATTGTTGTCACACAAATACGATCGCCTTTGTACTTTAATTGTTTGTACATCATTCTCAACGACAAATATGTAATGTTTACTTATAACCTATTAAGGCCGAAGTATGTTTAAAAAATATATGTACTGTCATCTTATTCTCAAATCTCATTGCTTTACTTGCATCTTAACAGTACAAATGGAATACGGTGAATCAGATCTTAAGAATACATTGTTCTGTTTTTTTTCTCTTAAGCTGTCGTGATTTTAATAAATTCATCTCTAATATTAATTGTCTCATTATTTATTGAGCTCTTTGATGAGTTCAAAAATGATTACTCTCAGTTCCTACAATTGTTATAAAGCTATAACATTCCAAACATAAACAGTCATTTTAAAATAATACTAACTAATAGTAATTATACTCTTATTAATGACAAGTCAAATTCACCAAAATAAAGCGATTGGGATTATTAAAGATCACGCTGTTGAAATTAACAAACAACCTTTAAATGAACCACCAAAAAAAAGTAACTTATCCAAAACAGATTCAAGTACTTCTTTATTCAACATTGTGAATATTGATTTAAATGGTAAAAAAAATTTGAAAACCCATTTACCTCCATCAGTTGAAGAAGTTGAAATTAAAGCACCAGCTTCTGCTGGTATTTCTTCAACTATTTCTATTGAAGAAACTATTCCTGAACATCAATCAGTTGAGATAAATGCTATCAATGGGTTTTCAACTCCATCTATTAAAACTGAGATAATTAAAGCTGATTTATCTGAATCTAACACTGTTAATCCATTTTCTCATTTCGCTTCAAAAATTACAAAGTTTACAAAGTCAATTAACACTACTAACAATCAAAAACAATATGAGTTTGTTTATGAAAAATTCAACTATACTGAAAGTTACTCAACATCTGAAGATCAAATCACACCAACTGATATATATAAAGAAAAAAAGAATAACACTGCTTTAAAAAAATTACATAGACCTTTCAAATGGGTCTTCATTCAAGAAACTTTTGGTCATAGTAAACACTAAAAAAGACACTTAAACTGCTTGATTATAATTTATTCGTCTCAATTTTTAATGTGCATTTTTATAATTTTATGGCACAATATTTTGCAACGGAGTTAAGCTTCTCTCAATTTTTTTCTTAGTGTTCGGATGTTCTTACTAATCAAAGATATTGTCCAGGTTTTCCACAGAATTTTTTTAACAACAAATTGGTTTCGTGGTCTAGTTGGTCATGGCATCTGCTTAACACGCAGAACGTCCCCAGTTCGATCCTGGGCGAAATCAAATTGTTTTTTAAATAATTTTTTTTTATATATTACTTGCTTTCAATTCTTTTCACTTGTATCAACGTTATCGATGACTCAACCTTTCCAGTAGTTTGTGAGTACGAAAGTTTTGAACTCTTCGCACTGATCACAATGAGACCAGCTTAATCAAGTATCGAAATGCTACAAAACAAATGGCAAATCAAGATCTTTCTTGCTGTTCACAAAACTTATATGAAATAATCTACGGTCAATCGTTAAAAACAGTACGTTATAGTAATATGGTAAATTTTTAAACTCTGAATATAATTAAGATCAGGTTTCTGGTTTCAGATTCTTATCTGAAAGAATAAAAAACAAATGCGCTGGCCCGGAGTCGAACCGGGGGCTCAAAGATGGCAACTTTGAATTTTACCGCTAAACCACCAGCGCCACTTGTGCAATAAAAACCCATACTTTTGTTTGTCTCTAAACTGGCTTAAGTAAGCAATTTCACGTGAAAGTCATATGATTTTGATAGAAAAACAAAGCTCAGTCGAGTACTAGAAGCTTTGATTACCTAATATTATGTAATTTATGTAGAATCATCATAATATCCGGGACAGGAATTCAAAACCAAAATAATATGGTGCTAGACTAAATCAGTCTTCTATCATTTAGAAGCTATGGGTTATTTAGAATAGAAAATAAACAAAATGAAGAGTTCATTAGAACTTAGTAATGTAGTTTATCATCCAATCCAAATACTAGTCACGGAGACATATTGGTTCAATTAATGGGTATGGACATGATCATGGTCGAAGTCTTATAGTACACTTGAGATTGTTATTACAAACATCCCAGAACATATGTTTATGAATTCTATTCTAGTCTCATCCCTAACATTTAACTTATAAGTATTGAGTTCACTTGATGGGTCTGAATATTATCATAGTCGAAGCATTACAGTACACATGATAATATTACTTTAAACAGCCCAGAACACAATTACCTTGAGTATTAGTTATTGTTATGGCTCTACCAGAGAAGTTCATTGACCCTTGAGGATTATCGTGATATTAGCTAGATATTCGACGGGCTGTGACTCTGTTGTATGCTATTTCACATTGAGATATTCCGGTCATTGAACATTGTTTCTCGATTACAACATGGGTCTTTCAAAGAGATTGATCAAATCTTTGAACTCCAACACCTTTAAACTTCTACCCATTTTTTCAATTAATACACATTCAGGTTTGTTACAATGTTTTTCATATTATAGAGTTTTACAATTTCAAGCTTCACTTCAAAAGCATATTATTACTTATATAATATTTAGTTGATTACATTTCCACCAATACATGTTACATATTGAAAATATAAGTGAATATCATAGTAAACCCAATCGAACAATGGGCTACTAAAGTGAACTTTTGGATAAAGAGAACTGTTTTATCGGGTGTGTCAAATTGGAAATTTTTCATTAAATATTCACTTTTTGGTTGATGCAACAAACTTTAATCTTGCTGCATAATCTCTGAACTTTTAATCATGTACCTCATTTAACTAGCAATGAAACTAAACTTCTTCAAGTTTAAGTCAATCTGAATTTTTATAATAATATCCTTTTAGCCTTTTTGACAGAGGTAGACAATCATCATGGTTAGAAAGTTGGTTTATTTTTTTTTTTGTCACGTTAAGACGTTTTTAAAATTTAATTGCTCATTAGTGCCTAGTCAATAGAAAACTTTCATGTAATGTCGGTCTTTGCTTTTATTATCCCAGCTGTATATAACAGCAATATAGCATTTTTCATTTCCATCCTTTTTTCAAATTCTTCTTTGTTGATTTTGTAGCAGAAAGAAACAATAAAATATGTCAGAAATTCAAGAAAACTCTT
>JAKTRJ010000050.1:0-12500 GCA_030579655.1 Liangdongia dryadoides
TTCAACTTGTTTTTTTAGTTTTTTTTTTTTTTTTTTTTAATAAGAATATAATGAAGTTTATAAATAAAAAATTATGAACAGAATGTAGAATGTATAAAATCTCTTTAATATAATTGAATATTGAGATCATCTCAATAATCAAGATCCAAAGAGATCATATGGTATTAGAATAACAAGGAGGAAAAAGGATTTCTTTTTTTTTTTTCTGGTTTTTTTTTTTATAGTAGTTTTTCTTTTCAAATATCAATAATAGTATAATAACAAAATTTAAACCTTTAGCTTTCATGTTTTTTTTTTTCAATATTGGAGGATGTCCTTTGATAAAATTTCATTGTCTTCGTAAAAATTATGCAGAGGTTTCTGATTGTTCTTCTTCAACAGCTTCAGAAGTTTCATCTTCATTAAATTTAGCAGCTGGAGCAATAGTAGTAGAAGCAGCTGGAGTAGTAACAACAGCAGCTTTAGTGATAAACCCAATTGGTTCAGTTTCATCAATACCATTTTCATCTCTTTGTTCTACTGGTAAAATCCAATTTTTATAATTATCAGCAACTCTAATTTTAATAATATCATTACCAAAATCAGCAACTTGTAATAATTCACCATTTAATTCATCAATAGCTTTTTTAACCAAATTTGCATCACCACCACTTAAAACTTGCATTCTATTAAAATTAGAAATAATAGTTAAATCAACCCATCCTTCAGAATTCATTTTTTGTCTTAAATAAGTATCTTTTAATAAATTTTCTAAAGAAAAATAATATTCCAATTGTTTAATTAAAGGAAAAATTAAAGAATCAACACCACCATGCTTGTTATAATTACTATAACGACGACCAGTGTTATAATTTGGATTATATCCACCATTATATGCACCACGGACATTATTATTATTATAATTATTATTATTATACTTATTATAACGTCTATTACCATATGGACGGAATTGACGTGGTGCACCAGGCACTGGTGGAACTTGTTGAAGTAATTGAGATTGTCCTTGTTGTCCTGGCTGTATCAATTGTGGGAAATGCTGTTGTGGATTATAATAATGTTGGTTATGAGTGTTGTAAAAATGTTGATTAGGGTTGCTATGATGATTGTGATGATTATTATGGTTGTTATGAGAATGAGAATGTAGTTGTTTCTTATGAGCTGGAATACTAGCTGGAGAAGAAGAATTTGTTGTTGTAACTTCTGGAGTTGAAACAGATGCATCAGATTCGGTATTAACGTTGTTAGAATCATTAGAACTAGTAACAACAGCAGTATTACCATTAGAAGTAGTACCATTAGCAGTAGCAGGAGCAGCATCTTTTGGAGAAAAAGAATTTTGACGTTTATTGTTAGCATTCACACCTTTAGTTTTCTTTTTATCTTGTGATTTGTTATTATTATTATTATTCTTGTTATTTTTCTTTTGATTCTTCTTTGAAGAACCTTGTTGAGGTAAAATAACAGCAGCTTTAAATGGGACCCATTTTTCTTTTGAAGATTGTTTAACAAATGGTTTGTTTTTAGTTTGAGTTGTAGTTGAACCTTGTTTAACAGAAACTTCATGAGCAGATGGCCAATGTTTAGAATCAACATTACTAACATTTGAATTTGATCTAGAAGAAGCTTCACCCCAAGCATTAACAACTGGAACTGGAGCTGGAGCTAATTGAACTGGTTCTTTTTCTTTTTCAGCTTTTGGAGAAGGTGTTGGAGATGGTAATGATTGAGCAGCAACTTCATTAGCATCTGATGTATTTTTTGAATCAGCATTTGGTTCTGGGGTACCTGGAACAACTGGAGTAGTGGTGGTAGTAGTAGTGGTACTTGGAGTGGCTTCAGAGCCAGCAACAGCATTAGCGTATGAAATAGTTGACATATTTAAAAAATTGATTCCAATGAACAAATATGAAAATATAAAAATAAAACAATTAATCAACAGGATGTGATATGATTGTGATATTGGGTATTAATTTTTGACAAAATATGAATAAAATATTTTAATTAAAAATAACCGTCCGTGTATAATAAATTTTAATAATTAATACCAGCAAACTAGAGGATGGACGTGATTATAATTTGTTCCACAAAAATAGCCAATAAAAAAAGCAAAATAAAATAGCAAGTTAAAATAAAATATTCACTGATTTTTTGTTATTTAAAACAACTTGATTGCAAAAACTTTCCAATTGCTTCAAACTTTAGTAGTTTTCTAATTAAAAAAATTGTCGATGATTTGAAAATTTTGTTAGTGAAAAAAAAAAAAATTTTTGTTTGGCTGAAAAAAAAAATTTTGGTGGAAAATTTTGTTGCCCGAACCGGAAATTTTGAAGAAAATGTAAACTTTTGGTGAATTTTAAGTTGAAATGATGAAAACTTTTGGTAAAAATGAAACTATTAAGTTCAAATATTATAATTATCAATTTTAAAGAATTTTTAAAGAGTTTTTTTACATCATTTTATAGGTTGTTGATTGGTTAATGAACTAAGTGATGAGGTGGTGTTCGGGTGTTTATAGAAAAAAATTATGTAATATTATGTAAGTAATTATGTAATTATATTGATTAGGTAATTTATTAATAAATAGTATAGCAAATAGTGCTAGAACAATCAACAAAAAATATATATATATATAATTGAATTCTGTGCATCTTTACACTTTCCAAAATTGATAAAATCACTAAAAAGAACCCCAAATCAGAGTTTTTTCACAAATCTTTTTTCGTGTCGTTACCAGATATTGAAAAATCTCATCAAAAGTGAAGAAACATAAAGTTCAAAGATTTAGAACAGGCAAAACTGATAAAACAAGTAGAACTTTTGTGTTCAGTGTGTCCGTTGAAACTTTTTGTGCTTGTTCATTAACAAAAATTCTTCGCACAATAGGTCGTGTTCACCGTAACGGTTTTAACCCAGCCAAAAGGGTTAATACAACATCAGCATCAGCATCAGCATCAGCATCATCAGCTTTACAAGTTTCTTCAACAATAGTGTCACCAAGTTATTCTACTTCGTTACCACGTTATTCCAAACCAAAATATAATAAAAATACACATATAAAGTTCAATTCTTCTGACTCAAAAAATATTATGTCTGGATTAGATACAAGTAATAATGGTCGTCAATTTAATAAAAGGGTTAGACCAAAAAATTCAAAATTAAAAATCACAAAACTTGAAGAACCAAATCCAGAACCTTTAAATGATTTAAAGCCATTATCTGAAATTATACCAGATGTACCATCCATGAAACCTTCTTATATGGATGAAGATTCTTTAAATGCTTTTAATCAAATAACAAAATTAAAACTTTTACAATCTGAAAATTATTTAACTAAATTATCTAAAACTCTTAAAGATCATCCTGTTTTACAAAATCCTGAGAAATTTAAAGAATTAAGAGAATATATTACAGAACTAAATTCAAATAAATATGCTTTAATATCATTAGATTTAGAAACTTATGAAAGACGTCCTGATATTATTACAGAAATTGGTATTTCCATTTATGATCCTTTAACTGAATTTGATTCATTATACCCAGAATTTAAAAATATTCATATTATAATCGCTGAAACTAAACATTTAAAAAATGGTTGTTTTGTTCATGAAAATCAAAATAAATTTTTATGTGGTACTTCTTATATCATGGATAAATATAATGCTTCTTGTTTTGTTCAAACTTTAATAGATTATTATTTTATTGAAAGGGGTACTACTGATAAGTATGGTGCTGCTTTAGTTGGTCATGCTGTTCATGGTGATATTAAAGGATTAAAAAGTATAAGTATCAATTTTCCAGAAAATTTCAAGACTTTTGATACTACTAAATTTGTTAAATGTTGGAAAGGTTCCAACACTAAACATACAGCATTGGGTTCATTATTAAGACGTTATGATATTCCTCATGCCTTTTTACATAACGCGGGTAATGATGCTTATTTCACTTTAGAATTATTATTGAAATTGGCTTCTCCATCTTTTAGAAAAACTCATAGAATCGATGATCATAAAGCTAATGATGAACAAGATGAACATATAGAAAGTTTAAAGAATGTTTTTTTAAGTTCTCCATATACAAAACAACATCATGCTCGTACTAAATTTAAATATTTTGAAATTCAACCACCTGTGAAAATTAACAACTACATTGATGGATTGAAAAAGATTTATGAAAATGTCTAGAAATATAACTAATTTTTTCCAACTATAGAAATATGATGTAGTTCCGTAGAAGAGTCCACACTTTCTTCATCAATAAGGTTTTCATTATCACTAGAAATAACATCATCTTCAACTTTGGCAACCTCTCCTCTTTGTTTTCTATCTCTTTTATCTAAATAAGTAGCTAACAAGAACAATGAACCTTCTAATATTGTGAACCCTAAAGAGGTTGGATATCCAATTTTCCATTGAGGTGCAGCTCTTTTACCGTAACTTGCAGCAGTTGGGAATAACCCTAATGGAGCCCAAGTATAAACAAAATAACCTATACCCATCATAGATCCCATAACTATTGATTTCTGCTCTTGATCATGTTTCAAGATTCTATTGACTGAAGAATATAAAATTGGTGAACAACATCCACCAAGACCTGTAATCCAAAATGCAAATAATATTGCACCTGTTGGAACATGATAAATAGTCATGATAATTCCAAAGATAAAGTGACCAATTAAACCAATTAGGAAAATCTTCCATGGAGCATACACAGCTGCTAATGATGTACCAACAAAACTAGCAATGATAGTGACACCATTTGTCACTGTTGGATAGTTATTAATTTGATAAACTGAGTATTTCTTTTGAGCTTTCAACCATAAAGATAAATAACCAGATGGATAAGAGCTCATCAACATACAAATATATACTATAACAAACACGTACCATTTCCATTGAGTAAAAGTACGTTTCCAAACTTGAAAATCTAATTTACCTGCAGTGGCTATTTCATATCTTTTCTTTCTTTCCAACACAATCTCATAATCTCTATTATTTAAATACCAAGGTTTCCCACTTTCTGGTAACCCAGGCCAGAAAAGATAACCAACAAAAGCAATTGGTATTGTAAAAATACCATCAATAATGAATAACCATTGCCAACCTTCTAGTCCATTAACACCTCTCAAGTTTTTATATGCTGCAGATTGTAAATATCCACTAATCATACTACCAAGACTAGCACATAAAAACCAAGTTCCAGCTCTAACAAACAACTCTGGCGGATTATTTTTGTACGACTTAGCACCATACCATCTCCCTAAAGCAAAATGCACACCTGCAAAAGATGGAGCTTCAAATAAACCAACCAGTACTCTCAACGCATATAGTTGTTGGATATTAGTGACTCGACTTTGGCAAAACGTACAGATCCCATACAATATCTCCAATGTTGGTAACACATATTTTGAAAATTTTGGTCTTGAAATTAGCATTAAAAAAGGAACTTGACCTACAACATAACCTGAAAGATATGTGATGTTTAACCAGTTTAATTGATTACCATATAATTTCAAATCTTCCTTCATACCACTAACGTATGCATTAGTTATATTTGATTGATCCAGGAACTTGACAAAAAACGATGTACAACCATAGATTAAGATAGACAAATCTAATTTCAACAATAACTTTCTTTCTTCAGAGGAATAATTTTTAGGATACCATACGAACATGGATCTTAGCGCTCTAACACCTTTAGAATCCTTGATACCCATTTTTTTAAGTTCTTGGTTGCAATATGTAACCTACAAATAATTTTATAGAGATTTTTAGTTACTTATATACAAGTTTCATCTGTTGGTTCTACTACTGTCATCAATTTGATCTAGATTATCAACGTTTTACAGTTTTCAGGTTAGCCACATTTGAAATGTGGTAAAATAGCCTGAAAAAATATAGGAAAAATAACCTTTCTAGTTGAAATATCTGTCTAATTCACAATGCATCATTAGTTAAATAAAAACTCCTAGTCCATATCTTATTAAATATTTGTTCAGTAATTTCATACATTTTAAAGTTGTCTGATAGCTACATGATAAAACCGAAACCATGCATTGACGTCTCCATGATAAAAGAGAGGTATTCCAATTTTTGGTTTTTCTTTTGTTTCAGATATTTTCTGGTATGGGGGGCAAACACCAAATGTTATCTATTGTATTGCAATAAAATTCTGGTCAAATGTCTCATTTCTCATGCTTTCTCTCATTTGAGATTTGTAAATTAAGCACCAAAAAACGTATAAATCAAACAGATCATTAATTATTAGATTATCAATATTAAATGAATCTTTTAAAATAGGTATCATGCAGTCTATAGTTGTAAAGATTGTGTTGGATAAAAGCACTCAACCACCATTCACTAACGGTGATTATATAAAAGGTGTTGTTAAAGTCCAAGTGAATAAACAAACAGCTTTGAAAAGTATTGATATCAAATTTAAAGGTTTTGTTGAGACTTTTATTCATTATGGATCTGAAGAAAAACTTGTTTCAACAACAACAGAAAATGGTTACTATAACTGTGACAGTGATTCAATATGTTCTGAATCTCATAACTTTATTTACGAAACAAAAACACTCTTCCCAAAAAATTCCAAAAATCAAAACCTTAATACAAACAAACATAGATTTTCCCCAGGAGTACATGTATATCCATTTCAATTTCAATTCCCTTATGAAAACTCATATGTTGACCCACAAGCTGAAAAAAAACATCGAAAGTATGTTAGTGTTAGAAATACTGCTCTTATGAAATCATTACCTCCAACTTTAAGCAGTATGGGTTCTTTGGCAAGAATTAGATATACAATCAAAGTTACTGCAAGAACATTCTCAAAATTCAAATTTAATGAAAGAGCTGAACAAGAAATTAAGTTTATTCCATATGACAATCTTGAACCTAAATATACTAAAAATACAATGCCAACAAGTTTTACAAGTTTATCAAAAATCCCAGAAACTATTGCTTTCAAAGAACCAGGGCATATTGTAATCCAATATTTATCACCAGAAACTACTGAGACACTTGTTAATAGAAAACATTGTCGAACTAAAATTTGTCCACAAGCAGTTGTTGAGCCAACAATTATTCCAATTGCCTTTCAAGTTAAATGTGAGCGTACATATGCTGTGTTGGGTAAAACTTTAAGTTTCAAAAACATTAGGTTATTAACAAAGATTAAACCAGATGAATTTATTGGTATTGATGGTAAAAGTAATGGACTTGGTTCCATTTATTTACATCGTGTAGAAATTGATTTGGTTTCATTAACTAGAATATGTGCAAATGACAAAATTGAAGAAAATCATCAAATTTACAATCTATTTGAACGTGAAACTTGTGTTAATCTTGATCTTGCAGATTCAAAACCATGTAAAGATTTTAATAAAAATTTTGAGGTTTCACTACCTGGTGATTTAGCAAATTTAGAAATCACAATACCAAAAACTTCTGTTGATTGTCCAGATTTCGAATTTTCAATGATTCAAAGAGAATATAGAATTGAAGTAGTTTTTTTTTATAAGAAAGATTTAAAAAAAACCAAAGATTCTGATTGTTGTACAAGATTAAGAATTCCAATTAAACTTTTGGCAAGGGATCCATTAGGTGATATTACATTTGATAGTGTTTCTGAATCTGCAAGTGTTTCCAACTATCCGTATAACTCCACAGAAACATTGGTTGATAAACACTTAGTAGGAATTCCAAAACATAATCCATTCAGTGATCCTAGTGAAACTACAAGTTTGAACATTCTATAAAATATATAGTAAAGCCTAATGCATGGTTTATGCGATTATATGTATTTATACAATTGCCAAAAATGCACACTGCTTTATCTCTTCAATTATAAAAAAAACATATCTTTTAAAAATCAGCTCACCGTTAGTTTATCAGATGAAGAGTTTTGTGCTTTAATGTTTTTGAACCTTTATCATCTTGTAGTTATGAATAACTTTTAAACCAATATTTAACTGCATCTTTATGCATTTCTATGTAGTCCGGGTAATATGCAAAATTTGTAAGTTTCCAAGACTCAAAAGTATTAAGACAATAATAAGACTTCGTGGCCAAGCTGGTTAAGGCGTGCGACTGTTAATCGCAAGATCGAGAGTTCAATCCTCTCCGAGGTCGTTATTTTTTTTAATGATATATCAGCCTAATAAAATAGTTTAATTTATATATTATTCCTTATAAACTATGTTGTTCTATATTTCTAATTAAATATTTGTATATTTTTATAAAATTAAATTCAAGTTAATAAATAACATATTTCAATTTAAACAAAATTAAAAATTTTTGAACTGACTTTTTTCAGGATGAGATATCCATTGTAAAACAGTATAATCATCTTCAAAAAATTTCCAACGAGACCATTCTTCTTTTGGTGGGATTAAAGTTCCATCATAAACCAAATTTGTAAATTTAGTTAAAAATTCTTTTAAATTTTTAGCAATAACAGGAGCATCTAAATGATCATGAACTGCTCTAATAATTTGTCCATATTTTGGATCATCTTTTGGATGGTTCAAATCCAAACACAAGAAATCACCTTCTAGTGCTGAGAATGGTATATGTTTAATATTTTTATGGCCATGATGAGCATTAGTATCTAAACCTGAATCAGTTTTCAATAATTTCCAATTTCTAATAACCTCTTCATTTGATAAAAAATTTTCAATTGTGAATAATTCTAATGGAGCGTTAACGACTTGACCATTATTAATTTTTAAAATATCTTTATAATCTTGAGGTAATTCAATTGATAATTCTGTTTCTAAATCTTGTAATTGATCATCAGTGATTGGTTCTTGTAAAGTATCCCATAATGCTCTACTGTTTTCTTTTAACCAATCAACGTAGTCTTGATAAATCTCAGCTGTTGGTTTGCTCATTGTTCTATTGTTGTTGTTGTTGTTGTTGTTGTTGTTGTTGTTGTTGTTGGTTGATGGTTTTGTTCAACAATGGTGAGATTTATAGCGCGAATTCTTGACAGTTTGACATCAACAACCGCATCAACCTAAAAGAATTTATTGGTGGTTAGTAAATTTGTAAATGTTTCTTATAAACAATGATTCTTGGTACAATTTTGTCCTCATTAATCAATCATTTAATTTTTAATTGCCTTGTTTCTTGTGATTTTCTTATATTCCAACATTAATTGAAAACCTATTGAACATGCATAACATGCATAAACATGAATAAACATGAATAAACATGAATAATTCATTCAAAAATAACAATAACAAGATAAAAAGAACAGTATATTGATCATTGGTGTCTGTTATATTCAGATATATATTTATCTCAAATTAAGCATTTTTAGTAAAAAAGCTTAATTTAAGTCATTTATATAGATAGTGTTTGTCATTATAAAATTGGTGTAAGCGGCCGCGGCGAGCCTGCATTAATATTTATATCTTCTTAGGATTCATCGATACAAGGATATATTACCCATCTAAGGAATCAGATAAGCTAAGTTGAATAAATTTTTATAGAATTGTCTAGTTATCTTTTATAGTATTTTTTCCATACATTTTAATAAATATCTTCGTTAAAAAAAAAAATTTATATTTAATTAGATCATAGATTTTGTTTAATATTTATACTTTTATTAGTAGTTTTAGTATTCCAAAATTGTCAATCATTTCACTAGTCCTATCATTAAATTACCCCCATTTAATATTTACAAAATTTAGTTTGCTGGTTATATTGAAAAAAAATGTTATATAAGCGTAATCAAAATGGCTTTTCTACAAAAACAATAACCTGAAAAAAATTTTAAATTTAAACTGTAAAATATTATCTTATAAAGTTATTTCAAATATATATGAGTTTAAAAAAACATTTAAGCTTTAAAATCACCTTGTGAAATTTTTTTAGCTAATTTCAAACCATTTTTTGGTTCAGTAATTTCACCTTTTTGTTGTAAACCAACCAAAGTTGTTAAACCAATTGAACTTAAATATAAATCTAATTTATCTGATTTTAATTGCTTTGGATATTTTTTTGCAATTCTTTTCCAGAAAGATAGAACAGATAAACGGAAGAAATATAAAGAAACAGCACTATTTGCAGAAGATTTATAAAATAAAGCCCATAATCCAGAGATGAATCCAATGATATAATTTGGAATTGGTTTTGAAAGTTTAGAATTTTGTAAAGATAAAATATAAGCAGTTGTAGTTGATAAGACAGAAACAATAGATAATTTAGCAGAAGATTTCAAAGTGTTGATAATATAAGATTTCCAATTTTTTTTAAAATTTTCCCAAATTGATGATGAATCTTCAGTTTTTGTAAAAAATTGTTTTAAAAAAAACAATGGAGTTGAAGTTAAGAAAATCAAGGCAAATTTTGGTGGTAAACGTTCTTTTAAAATGGATTGAATAGTTGGATCAAATAAGACATTATTAGCTAAAACTGGAGGGATATATGTAAATTGTTTAAAAATATCAATGATTGTACTTGATTCAACATCACCATCATCATTAACAGTAGGAACATCAGTAACAGTAACAGTTTTTTCAGCAGTAAAAGAACCTTCTAAAACCAATGGAGTAACTAAATTACCAAAAACCAAATTTAAAATTTTTTCAGTACCACCATTAATTGTACCAGAATTTTCAACATAAGAAGAAAATAATTCAGCAAAAGTAATTGGATATAAGAACCAAGTTGATTGTAATAAAGAAGAAATTAAAGTTGAAGATTGTTGTAATTTAGTTAAACCACCAGATTTAGTAAATTGATTAATTAAACCTTCAGCACCATAAATAAACAAATAAATTGATAAAATATCACGACTTAAATTTTTTGGGAATAAAGAAAGTGTTGCAAAAGAGGTTGCAAAGACAGAAACTTGATCTTTATATGGAACCCATGTTGGGACCAAAGAATTGACTAATGGATAAATAGACAACAATAAAGACACAGCACTAGAAGCCTTACCTAATCTAATCAATTCAAACAATGGTACACGTTTAAATCTACCTTTTGTTAAAATAATGATTCTAACTAATTTGATAGCAATCAAAACCCCGTAAATAGTAGTAAAAGAAGCAATCAAATTACGAGAAGTCTTTGCTAATAATTGAACATTTGTAGATGAATCTTTTGAAACATTTTTAAAATCATCAATTAATTGTTGTAAAGAAGTATTAACTTCTTGAGCAGTAGCATCTGCTTTTTCTTGAACTTTAGTGAATAGTTTTGGAAGTGCTTTTGATAAAGGATCCAATGCATCTGGAGAAACAAAGAACTGTGCTAAGTATAAAACAGACTTATAAGTCTTGTTAATTTTATCTTGAGCCATTATTACAATATTAACAACAATATTAACAACTTATTAAACTTGTTGCTTGTTGGTAGATATAAAAGTTTTTTTTTTTTTTGACTCCTGACGTGTTTTTATACCTTTTCGTTATCTGCATTTTACCGTATACCATTTATCCATAATTCAATTG
Organism: Liangdongia dryadoides; assembly: GCA_030579655.1. Taxonomy (NCBI): domain Eukaryota; kingdom Fungi; phylum Ascomycota; class Saccharomycetes; order Phaffomycetales; family Wickerhamomycetaceae; genus Liangdongia; species Liangdongia dryadoides. Next base: position 11,465 of record JAKTRJ010000050.1, read on the forward strand.
AACAAAGAACAAAGAATAATATACACCGAAATTATAAAATTTATATCATTAAAACCAGAATTTTAATACATTTCTATTAATAATAATTAACAATAATAATATGATTTCCATTAAAAATTCCTATTAAAAGTATAAACTAACCGAGAGTGTGCGCGTACCGCATAAATTTTTTGACAGTTTCCCGTATAAACATTTAGATTTAAACACCTTTAAATGAATATTTTATTTATATTGAATATAAATTTTGGTTAAAAAGGACTGTTAAGTTATAAAGATTTATAAAAATCATTGTATTTTATTAAATATCAACTTTGATATCATATACATTCATTTTCAATACAAAACACCCATTGGTATATTAATTAACAACCTTGGTGATATAAACTATAACATTTGATCTAATTAGTCAATATGTCCATGACCTCAGAAATAGCTGGTGCTGTTGAAGAAGATAATGATTTACAGTTCTCTACAAACTCAAATGAACAACCTAATAATGATATTACATTAACTGAACGAATGATTAGTGCATGTTCAGGATCAATCATTACTTCATTATTTGTAACACCTTTAGATGTTGTTCGTGTAAGATTACAACAACAAGAATTATTATATCCAGATTCAAAATGTTGTCAACGACAAGTTTTTTGGGAACAACAATCAAATTCTTCTTGTAAAATTGTTCATGATGTTAATTGTATTACTGAAAAAAAATTTAATGGAACTTTTGATGCTTTATACAAGATTTCTAAAAATGAAGGTCCAATAACTTTATGGAGAGGTTTATCTTTAACTTTATTAATGGCTGCACCTGCAAATATTGTTTATTTTACAGGTTATGAATTATTAAGAGATAATTCTCCAATAAAATCATGGCATGTAATTAATCCATTAGTTTGTGGTGGATTTGCAAGAGTTTTAGCTGGTACTTCTGTTGCACCAATTGAATTATTAAAAACTAGATTACAAAGTATTCCATCAACAAATAATCAAGTTTTCCAAAATTTATTATTATCAGTAAAAACTGAAATTCAAT